>JAHZMX010000408.1:0-12529 GCA_027743895.1 Seira musarum
ATTTTCCCGGCACTTAAATGAACTCATGCTTATTTAGTTGATTCGCTTTGTAAATTGTTGTGTTGCCTGTTGGTATTGGCTTGGAAGTTTGTAGATACCTGTCGACTAGTAGCATACCTGCTTTATTGCGTAAATAATCTTATACCTGCCGAAATGTGTCCTTATGGGAAATCTATGGAAGTAACATGTCAATACTTTAAAATTGAAAGCCTTTGACTGAAGTGGGTGTTTTTGTCTGAGCATGGTTTAGGCCTTAAAGGAAATAGATGTTGTTAACATCTATTCAGCAACAGCCTGTCTGCACTATCGGGTCATTTTCGCTCTTGTTATGATTCTAGAAATGTTTCAATGGTCTTTTGGTGTTTCTTAGATTGCCGGGGTATTTTGTACAGGGTCAGGGAAATCGATTTAGTGTTATTATAACTGACCATATGAAATTGTTTTGGAGTTTTTTGTGCCCTTAAAGACTGAGTCAATGTGAAATTCAAGCATTGCAAAAGGTATTCTTTAACTCAGCTTCTGTCATTCCCACTTAATTTAAACAGATGTAATCTTTAATTCGTATTGACTTACAAGGTCTGTAATATGGCCAAATAATAATATACCATAGGACCAGATGTTCCATACGACCAGAGATTTAAGATGTCTCAATGCAATTTAATCCCGCGGAAATCTAAAGCTCGCTGCGCGCCTGGAAATTTTATGTTATGGAAAGAATTTTGCAATCAAAACAAAAAGGTTTACAGTTTGAGCATTCTGATAAGTGGAAAATTGCCGAATTTCTTGGCTGTTTTCATAGTTGTGCAATACTTACTAAAATAACGCATGGTTATACACAAGTATTAAATTATTAGAAAAAATTGCCTTCGATCACAAGTGAAACTTGTCAGTCTAACTTGATAATTTAAACACTGGTCAGCTGAATGTAACAGTAACTTTCGAAATAAGATTGCCTAACATTCTGTCTAATTTACGACGACATACAAAAAGAAGCAAAGCAATTAAGTTTCCTGAAAACTCCGGTTTAGACAAAGGCATCATAAAAATGTATTTATATGCCAATTGCTTTTCGAAATTCAGAGAAGCATTGAGGATCAACTAAATCAAACCGAATACATAGGATTTCCGTCGTTAGAAAAATTGTCAATTGTAATGGCGTAGTCCTCCTTTTTTCGACAACGAGGGTGTATTAATTCGACCTTCAGCACTATAAAAGAATATCACATAATAGCAAAAAATATTAGATCCCGCATTTCTACAAATAGTTTTAAAACTTGTAAAAAATATGTATTGACAAGAGATCATTTAATTTGGCATTCATTTTCTTCGATATCGGCTCATTTAACACTTCACACCAATTCAATATTACTTTGGTCGAAATCATGCTGCACACCTTTCCTTTGTTCCCTGGTAAAGTCAGAAAAAACCTTTTGATTATGTTTATTTGCAATCTACGAATGTATCTAGACCAATTCTATATGATCATCATATATTTCTGTGAAATAAGCATATGGGCGAATGGATATGTACACAATATTAATAATCTAGTTGTAAGCAGTAAATTTGTTAAGGCAAGAGACTGAGCATTGGTGTTGAAATCATTCATCGTGCACTGGGTGACGATTCACGAATACTTCGAATATGTTAATTTTTATGGAACGCAGCGTTTCGCCAATATATAGTGACTGTTCAGCGCATTTTGATTGATACATTGATAATGTCGGCTTGATCACTGTCGTCTCTCAAAAATAGAAAAACTGGTATTGAAAAGGCCTGTATACTGGTTTAAGTAAGACACTGGAATCTCGCGCTAGGGTAGCTTCTTGATGTTTGGTGGTATTTCAATTTCATTTTGGTCAGGAACAGTTTAGAGTTAGGGATTCTTACAAATGAATTGTAAAAGCAGAATATTTTGCTAATTCTTTGACATCTTTAAAGAATGTGTGAGACATGCATTAGGTAAAAAAGGCAAATGTTGGATACCAGAACACATTATTTTAAGTTCTCGAATGACAAGGACAGTACTTAATAATCTATAAAGTTGAACACAAGTTCTTTATCCATCCAGTAAGTGTAAAAGGCTGGGAGGAATATTAAATTCTGAAATATTTTAATATTGCTTAGTCGTGGTATAAAGTCACAAATTGTGACTGAAATTCCAATCGAAGTGTATGGTATTTGAGGCAGTGCAACCTCATCCATCGAATCATGCTTGGATCTGTTCGGACTGTTCTTTTGTCTCAGCGATGCGACACCCAATTGGTTCCTGTAAAGAAATAGCAGTATCTATTAAAACACTGAAGTTGGCAAAGGGTTGATTGACGTCTATTATCAACGACGTTCTTCATTTTTACTGGTTTTAATCCCGCTTTGTGTGGAACTGGATTTGTTCCACACTTTTATTAATTATGGAAGAACCACAGATTTTGATATTACTCGTGCGAGTTAGCTTGAGTTGTGCGGTCTTTATTTGTAATATGCGTTCTCATATTTCGATTGGCGTATTTAGTTTTGAACATTTCGGATCTGTAAAAAGTAGCTTGAAGTGGACGTCATTAAAACTAAAGAAGACGGCTTCGGTTTCAGTAACTAAATATTTATTAGATATTGAAAAGGTTCATAAAATTCCGAACCATAACACCTGGCGTAAACAATTAAGGAATAGGCGTAATATTTGTACATCGTTTCAGAAACAATTAATGAAAACTTTGAAAGATTTTTAGAGTAATTTGCAAATTATAAGGAAAAGTGTTGAAAAGCGCTTTAGAAATACTCCGGATCCAGAAAACGGTTCTCTTATTTGGTCAACCAGAAACTGGTTAATGTGAAAAAACTCGCTGGCGGTCGAAATCAAAGTGTCATTACAATGTAGTTTGATGACTTTTGTAGCATTTAAGTAGAAAAACACAAGGAAAGTTTTTAAAATCTTTTAAAAAATCGCAATAACAGATGATGAGCATGCAAGTATATGCAAGCAATTTCAGCAGTTTAAAGTAAAAATATTTGAAGTAAACAATCTGAAGCGAACAACTTTCGAATGGCCAACACGAATAGGTGCGAAATATTGAATCGAAGTAAATTGAGGATGGGAAGTCAATGCCTAAATAGTCTGTGGTCAGCAGTTCTTTCATTATACTTATGTAATATTAATGACTGAAAGAACCACAAGCATACATACCGCAAATAGAATAAGAAATTGAGATAAAACAAATATAACCAAAACTTCCGAACAACTTTAAGATTAAGTACGAGATTAAATTACTAGTTGCAATCACAATCAATAACCGTGATTCTCAAAAGAAATTGTACTCAAAAGAAATTGTATAAAGCTAACTGTTGCGACAAAAAATAACAAAAGTTTTGCCGGGTTGCAAACCAATAAAAAACTTATCTAAATTTCAAAACAAATTTAGCACTCGTTGAAAAACAATTCAACTCTTACAAAATATGTACTCAAATGTATTTACTGATTTTTTTGAATGTATCTATTTTGTAATCTAGTGCGTCGCCAAGGTTCGGCGATAGCGCTATTTACAAAAAATTAAAATAAATCAGCTAAGTGAGCCAAGCATTCGTTCGAAAGCGTGTGTTAAGAAGTCGAAAATACTAGGTTAAGCAGGACGTTCAAAAATATCTGCACTAAAAGCCTGTGCCCTCGTCCACGGTAACACTACACACAATTCAGAGCAAGTTACGATCCATCTTAAACAGAATTCCTGCAAGCAGGAGATCTGTCAAAAATATTTGTTTTTGTTTTTACACATAAATACACACTGGGTGAAGAAAGAGGAAGAATGACTGTTTTTAACTTCTACAATTTGTATTTTCATTTACCGGAATATTGGTAATTAATTTGCCAACCTCGCTCAATTTAAGTCAACTTAAGCCAAAAAATAAATTTTTCTGCAATTTTCTGTCTCGAAGATTTAGCAAGATATTAAAATGAGGGAGAGTAACCACTAGGAACCAAGGTTCAATTGTTATTATGTAGTATCTGTTTCAAAGGCCCCTACAAAATGCTCGGTAATTTGGTCTCTACTACTCAGTGTTTGTTAAATAAATTTCACGTGGTAATTACCGACTTAAAATTACAAATTGTTTGAATATTATTTTACAAAAAGCTCCAATTTTTTGCAAAAAACCCACCAAGAATCAAAAAGGGTTAACGGTTTAATAAAACTTTTGCATTTATTGAATGTTAAAACAATTAGTTGTTTGTTTTAAAGACGTATTTTAAACTCAGTAATCTAAAAGCTTTAGCACAAGTACTATGTTCTTCCATTTAGTGTAAAAAATGGGTGGAATGTAAAATTTCAATTTTTTAAATAAAATCTTCATGAAAAAGACTTGGCACCAAAGCCGGACATTCTTTCAATATTATCATACATTCTCAAAGATTAAAGCCCAATTTGATTATTTAGCTCCTCCCCCTGAGTCCCGCATTCCCATCATATTTAAGACAGCAAGTAATTCAATATATTGTCCTGATATAATGTCACAATAGCGATTGAATTGCTTCTCCGACTTGATGGTTTCCATTGGATGGATGATTTGGCTTGTTTCCATTATTGTGGGTGGCCTGCTGACTGAGTGGCAGTTGGGATAAGAAATAGTCAATGTTTCCAAAACAAAAGAGCGTAAAAGTTAAAAGTTGTCAAATTTTTGGGTATTAAAATTAACTTGTGGATGAAAGTTCCTCCTCGTTGGGTATTATCTTGGCGGAAACTTAATTGGGTCACAGATCCGGAAATACTTATTCCTTCTCTACGTAGATTTTGTCGGAATGTAGCGTGTCACCAATGTACGGGGACAGCGCAGAGCTATTTGCAATAACTTTGATACAATCAGATTCGTTACTAAGCCCTCTCAGCAAATTCTGTACATGTAGCGAACTAATCTTGTGGAAAAATGGATACTAGGTTGAGCAAAACACTGTGGGTTGAATGAGCGTGGTTTCTTACGGGGTAGTTGCCGCCCTTTGTCTTGCGGTATTTGAAGGCATAACTGGGTGCAATGAGAGGACAAAAAGGTAAGTAGATAATCCTCTTGCAAGATGTATTAGGCTAAAATGCGGCGTAGACTGCAAGTGCCGATCTGCGGCAAATCCAGTATTTGTTGGAAAATTGGTGTTAAGGTGGCTGATGGGATACTAGATTGAGGAAGACACTGTGCAACACTTGTACGACGGGGGTAGCTCTTGGTATCGATTACACTCGACACAATTCCAAGCATGGCAAGACACATCTGCGGCTGATAAGTAATATTAATGGCATTTTGTTAATTCTTAGGCATCCTGCAGGAGTATATGTGTTTTTAGCAAATTAAAACGAGATTGATTATAAGAATTATTAAAGTCACAGAAACCATTTCACTTGGGACTAGGTCTGTTATAACTTGCGAATTATTAGTTAAATGGTTTTACTTCGGCGAATCAGGTTATGGTCAAGCTAATTTATCTTATTTCTAAAACTGTATATTTAGTGATTGTCGAAAACAACCGTTTACTTGAAAACGCTCAAGTACTTATAAACGCGCAACTTTTTATATTAAAAAGTAAAGACGTAATGAACAGATTATAAGAATACTTAAGAACAAGTAGTAAAGCCCCCAACTGGTGTAATAAGTTGCGGGGAAAATTTTTAATTATTTTGTATTGCTATTACAAAAATTTTAGCAATATGCAAACATTTTCTTTCCTTGTCTGTACTGTAAAAACCTGATTTTCCTAGACTCTTCATCGCTGCTATCGACATTACTGTTGTTGATTCGGACCATCTGTGTTGTTAAAACCATAAGAGTTGTCGATCCATTGCTGGCGCTAAAAGACTGATGTCTAACATGAACCTAACTCAATGAGGGTTAATTTCTACGAAATATTTTGGGAGTTTGATTTTCTGATTATGAATTACGATCATGATCTGATTGGCGGGTAATGTCTACGGAGCTTAACCTTGATTGCTGACTTCAAGGAATCTAAGTCTATGCTAAGTCAGCAGATGGAGTATCTGTAATTGGTGGTGAGATCGTTCAAAACGCTTTCCTCTTTCTGGTGAATTTCGAAGTAAACTTATGGCAGAGGGTGCAAAAAACAACAGATGGAGCTTGGTGGTTCCTTCCGATTAGGTCATAATGTCTTTTGTCAACCTGATCCAATTTTTGTTCGTCGTGGTCGCATAAGAAGGAGTTAGCAGAAAACGACTAGATGACAGTTCTGTATTATTGGAGTCACGACTCGTGAAATAAAAATCCGTTTAAGTCATCCATCTTAGGAATATAGCGCATCGCCAATGTAGGAGAACAGCGCTATTATTAATTGTAATAACTTTGATAAAGTCAGTTTAATCCAAAAGTGGTGATACTCGATTGGAAAACCAGGTTGGGAAGACTTGGATACCTGGATGAGCAAGATACTGAAAGTTGAGAAGTCGCAATGTTGGCCGATTCTCTTTTCCGGTCCCGGTCGTTGATCTCGGGATCTCGGTTTTCTTATTGATAAATAAGATGTCACATGTATACTGCCAATACTTGCCAGAGTGCATCTTGAAAATGTGAGTAAAAGTTTTTCAACATGAGTGAAATGTATTATTAGCGGCTTTTAAATTGCACAATCTTTAATTCTCAAACTCTATCCTTTTTAGCAGAACTTGGGCTTTAAACTTGCTATTAATGTTTGTAGGTCGTCATAACCTTAAAATAGTGTCCAAGAATGCAGATTGCATGCACTCAATTAAGTCAGCAAATTTTTCTGTAAAATATTGTCTATCTGACCAAGAACATCTGTTTTGATTAGATTGGCGAAACAAAGTCAACGGAATTTAGACAGTTTACAAAAGCATAGTCCATTATAATCTTTTTTATCTTTAAACAATTTCATAAAGTCCGGTGTAACTGAACTCATCCATTTATAGAAGTCGTAGCGAATCACATTTTAAAAAAGAAATAATTCTGGTCAGGGTGACTAAGAACATGAAATGGAATGTCGCATTTCAATACTTCGGGGAGGGCGTCCGTGAAGGTGGGGATCGAGGGGGACTTAGAAGTCTCTTCCGGATGTTCAGATGATGATCTGAGGATGTTCAGAGTTAGGATTGTTCCATTGTACGTTGCTTGCAGCAGTAGTTGTCGGAGTAATAGGACACAATTAAGGAATACCCATTTTCCGGATTCCCAGAAGTGGTTGGTGTAGATACGGGTATTCGAATGGGCAAGCTAAATGTTTCTAAATGAGTTTTTGAAGGCCGACCAGAATCCTATGCTTGTTAACCAATTTATAGCGAGCATTGTCGCAAGGACATGTTCGGGCGGCGCCACAGCAAGCGGCCAAGTTAGATTGAATGGTGTGGTCTGGGTCTGGCAGGAGATTCATAACAAAATGAATGCTTTTAAGTATAAAAAACATGATACATGATAAATGATAATGATGGTTTACAGAAAAAGAGAAGCAAATTTAATCTATAGAGCTTATTTATTACCGCTTTAGTAGTTAATTTTGAAAATGTTTGCGGTTGGTCGAGGTCAAGGTGTCATTACAATGTAGTGTGGACACTTTTTACATTTCAAACAAAATGGCGACCAAGAGTTTTTTAAATATCCAAGATGCTTCTTAATTAGCTAATGAAAGTCGATTTGGAATGTTTGTTTAGTATTTTAGAGCAAACATTGTTGTAAGGATATGTTTGAGCGGCGCAAAGCGACCGTCCCAGTTTAAATGATTGGTGTAGTCAGGCCGGAGATAAATAACAAAAATGGATTCCTTTTGGTAGTGGGTAATGGATTTGATCTTTGTTGAGGTTTCTTAGAGTGTAGCAGTAGTAAATAATGATTGTTCTCAGGGGCTTGTTGGTGGTTCTGATGACGGAGTTCATAAATTCCGTTGACTGCTTGTTTTTGGTTAATTGTTGGGTTGTTCGGGTGGTTGGTTGTATTGTTGAAGGTGATGCTGGGGGACAGAAACCTATTTGCTGGATTGTGACCATTATATTCTTGCTGATGTTGGTGATTGATACTGGTAATTGTGGTAGTAATATTGCTGATGTTATTGGTAATGTTGTAGTTGCTACTTACATACTTAGTTCGATAGCGGATGATGCCATGCATTATAATTGTATAACCGAGGGTGGTGGTGACACTAGAGGCAGTGGAGGGATCAGAAGGATGATCAAAGCCGTAAAGAAGAACGTGTTCAATAATTCGGAATTCAATGCCGAAACAATAATGTAAATTTCCGTTTCATGATGGGGTTTACACACCGGCCGTTTTGATTTGAGGAAGAACTGAACACATGTTTTAATGCCACAAGTGAGTGGTTAAATTAAGACGGGAATACACTAACAGTCTGTACGGCTGCTAAAATTAGGTCACACTTCACAAGCCGGTACAGAAATAAAAATGCTTCGAATAATACCTCATATTTTTTAATGCAGCGTGTCACCAATGTACTATAACTACGCAGCGTTATTTGCAATAACTTTGATAAAATATGGTTTAATATCTCAGTTCTCGACGCAAATTCAATACATGTAGGAATGGAAGGAAAACTAGCGTTGAGGAAGGTAGGATAAGAGGTTGATTAAGACAATCAGGAGATTGTACCAGATCCATCCAGATGCTGTCACTCAAGTAAAAAGTACGGAGTAATTATTTGCAAAATAGTTTGTGGGAATTAAAGTAGTAGCAAAAAACACACAATTTAATAACAATTGCCCCATTTGTTTATTTGATTAAATTTTTTGAGTTTTAAAGATGTATTTTGGAGTTAATAAGCATTAATTCATGTGCTATTCCTTCAGCTTCTGTAATAAGCTGGGCGGAATATAAAACTAATTATTTTATTTAGATTATATAAAAACAATGATCCAAGTCAAGGATTTTTTCTTCTAAAAGACAAAATTTTCCTTGAATTTCTTCCTCACTACTTCCAATGACGTTTCTTAGAGAGATTGCGCATTCGAAAGGTTCATTCTGCGTTGTCGAATCTTTCCAAAATTGCTAACCACTGGGTGAGTTAGAACTGAATATGGCCATGATGTCACGACATAATGTTACAACTTTGATTGAATTACCAATTGAGCTTAAGTCCAATAATATTATCGAGATATTTGATAATTCTTGCAGGAATGTGTTTTACCAGACGGATGTTAAAAACAAGTAGCGGCTTTTAACTTGTAAAATTGTCAATGTCAATTTCTTTCCATTTGAGGCAAAAATGAGGCATATATTTCAGTTTTGTTTACCAGGAAATGACAAAAAGTTTTCTTATTTAAAATAAAACCATTTTTTCCACGCTTCAGCTCACCAGTTTGTGGCTAAGCTTAAATTCTATTCGGATCTTAAATCAAAGAGCAGAGCACCCAAAACGAATGCCTAACTGTATTAAAAAATGATGCAAAAACGCTTTGACTCCTGAAGTATAATGCACATCAAGTTTCATTTCGTCGAGGAAATGTTTTACATTGGTTAACTAGGCCGCTTAAAAGGGTACCTGGTGTTTTGAAAGATTTTTAAAGATTACAGTAAAAGAAAATTTCTTCTTTGTTAAAACAGTCTTTATGAAAAAACCTAGCGCAATTATTTTGGTATAGGTCAAACACTTGTGCAACACTTGAGACACTTCAGATGGAAGTGTTGATTGAAATATGTTCGGGGAATCTACGTACTCTAAATAAATCGTGGGCACGTGCTGTATTATTTATAAATGGTCTGGGTCACAAAGTCTTAATCCTATTTCGTGAATCAAAAACTGGACAGGTAGATAGTAGCGGTTACTTAAAGCCTTGTCGGTAAATAGATAAAATATACTTCCAAAAGCAAAAGGAAAAAATGTTTGGGCATTAACTTTATGCAAACTTGTCAGCTATTAACTTCTGCCTAAAGGATTTTTTTGCTAAAACCTTGATGTCTTCACAAGAGAATGGAAAGACAAACAATTTGATGTACATCGCAATTTTGAAATGGGTCCCAAATATTGAATAACGTTTCGAATTTTTAAAACAATGGACTCAAGTTTGAACTCTTCAAGCAATTGAAATTATGATCCGTGCTTCTGTTTTGCTTTGTCTATGAATCAGAAACCGGGACAAAAATAAAAATATTTTTTGAATGCATTCGTTTTTTGGAACATAGCGTGTCACCAATGTACGTGGACAACGCTGTTTGCAATAACATTGTCAAACTAACCTTTATTGCTGAGTTATTGTTGTGAAACAAGTCCTTTTTTAGGACACCGGAATACTTGGTTGAGCAGGAAAGTGAAAGTTGAAAAGTCCCGATGTTCGTCCATCCGCTTTTGAAACTCTGGTCTCGGTATTTCGAGAGCAAGGATTTATTGCTGGTAAATACAAATAACAGGACATGCTTAAAAATCGCTAACCTCGTTTGATTTTTAATTAGGGTAAGTCAAAAAGATGTTGACGCAATTTTCTATAGAAATCTTAATGAATTTTAGAAGATGAGAAAATGGGGAGATCATTTCACTAGGAAGGTCGCAAGCCTCAATTTAAATGTACTAATTTATGAGTCAACGACCTCAGAAATTTTCTAATTATCAATTAAATAAATATTCTGAATTTTGGATTTTCAAAACCAACTTTAAGTCCTTCGTCCTTTGAACTTTGACCCAAATAAGGTGTCATTCAAAAGCAAATCGTCTGAAAAGTGCTTTGCTACCATCCACAAATTTAGCCGACACCATTTATGAACTCAACAGAAATTTTAATTTTTCCAATTATCATTCACTGTTCACAAATACCACAAATCAAAGTGGTATTTTCCTTGCCTCATTGGCGCATTACATTTTGGTTAAGCATTTGAAATGTCTTTATTTTAAAGCAGAGCAATCAAAGATCCTACGGTTGGGTAGGTATTGTTTAAAAACTTAACACAGACACAGATGGTGTCTTTCCGGTAGTCAAAGATCCTACGGTTGGGTAGGTATTGTTTAAAAACTTAACACAGACACAGATGGTGTCTTTCCGGTAGTCAAGTTGAATTTGGTCTCAAGTTTTTGCGATGGTTGGTTTTAACAGATTCAGCATATAATAATTCTCATTCACTGGATGTGTCGGGTAACTTGCTTTGGTATAAACATTATATGCAGTCGGGTATACTGTTAAATGAAGTCGGGTGACAAATAAACTTTTATGTAAATATGTGGTCCTTTCAAGTACTAGGTTAGTCTTAAGTTCGGGAACATCGTTCTTCATTCAGTATGTCGCATTCTCACAATTTCAGCAAAAAAATTGATTTGGGATATGAAATAGCACACTTCACAGATTATTTAGGTGTCAGTAACTTGTCAGATAAGCTAAAGGGTAATCGTAGCTAGGGCCAAATTCACTTGTCCGATTCCCTCCATCGGCACGGTGCTTACGAGGCAGAACCTTTTCCAAGATTTCTTTAATTATTTTTACTGCTTTTTCAACTTTCAGCAAACAAAACTGCCGGAGTTAGATTAACTGGTTCAAGCAGCGTCTAGCATGCGAAAGAACTGAATCTCCCAGCATATAGCTGCATGTGATATGAGAAAAATTACATTGAAAAAATCTCTAATTTGAGAGAAAAAAGTAATTTTTATATGAAATTGCATTGATATTGCTTAGAAAGCCATGGGATTAGGTTCCCTTATGCCTATTTTATTATTAATAACGCGTCGAGCTTCCGAAAGCACTATCTGCGGCACATTAAAGCCTTAAAGGTACATAGATGACGAAATGACGATAATAGGCACTTCGACTTTTTTGACTTACGACCCATGGCGTCGGCAAAACTGAAGCCACTGCACCATTAGATTTAGTCTAGGTTATAAAGCAGAGTCTGTTCTTCATAGTGCAATTGGCTAAAAATTTTTAACATACAGTCAGGCAAGAATTTGGGGCAATTTTCTAACGGCTACCTGCCGTGCCAACGTGGGACGGCGAGAACTGAGTAAACGAGCCACTAAAAGCGACAATTACTAATATTTCAAAATTTGGAGACACTTACATTATCTCTGAATTGCGCTCTTTCATGTCCTGAATCAATTTTTGGTTAAAGTTGTCAGACTGTAACATAGTGAAAGAAGAAACGTGTTCCCAAACTTGCGACTAGACTGTAAAGAATACGAAGAAGCGTATTAATTGCACTTAATTTTATGAGAAACTTCGGCTTTCGCGTTCTGATAAATTAGAATTACGCTTATCGATATATTTCCCTCATTTTAGGTTTAGATATCTACTTAGTTAAACTTTTTTGTTATAAACATAATAAATTTAAACTATCCAGAAGCATTTTAATTAACGTTAGTGTAGCATTAAATGTAATATGAATTGATTTGCGGTGAAATAAAGTTTTACGAAAATGTAAACCTAATTTATTTACTTTGCTTAAGTTTTTCCTCCAAAGTGAAACCAAAACCGCCTACTAAAACCATGACATCATTGAATCAAATCGACCTCAAAATTTTACTTCCTTTTCAAACAGCGGTGGCGCAAAAAAAATTAACGAAATAAAGTATCAATACAAAGCTTATTGAAGAATGCAAGTTCTTAAGCAA
>JAHZMX010000409.1:0-11290 GCA_027743895.1 Seira musarum
GTAAAGTTCAAAAAATTAATTTTCAAAAAGCTCGATAAAAATGGATGGGTGAGTTAATTCATTTGGTCCATAGTAAATGCCTATCGATATCACGTATATTGCAGAATATAGCGGATTGATTCGCGATTTGCACTTCGGGTTGTTCCATCGTAAGATGTGCGTTGACAAATAACTATAAAGATAATATAACTGAAAAATTGTAAAGTTCGGAAATTTCTTTTTCAATAAAACAATGAAAAAATTTTAGGCTACCCGTTAACTAATGCCAGATGATTCATAGAAAAGTGAGCTATAAAACGATTCATATTCTCATTTTGTTGGAATAGGTAGACGAAGTATTTAGAAAAAGTTGCCACAAAATGGTTATGGCCACGCTAAATAAAATGTGTTTTAAGAATTTCGGAATCAAAGCACAAGTTTGCAGTTATTCTTGGCACAAAAAAAACAACTGAAAATAGAAAATGTATTCGCTATTTCCAGTCTTTACAATACGCACTTTACGTTTGCTTACAAAAACCGTTTTGTATGGCGTAATATATTTAATTTCGACAGTAAAGAAATTTTTGGCAACGGAACTGTTCTTAGGAACTAGAGGTGTTTTCGTCTACCTTTTCGCGTGTCGCAAGAATGTCGGAGTTAAAGCACAAGTTTGTAGTTATTCCTGACACAAAAAAACAACTGGAAATAGAAAATGTATTCAATACTCCAGTTATTACAATACGCAATTTACGATTGCAACGACACCATGTTTAGTAACAAGAAGAGTCTCCACGCCTACTTTATCGCATATGCCAGACATACTGACTTGGTCAGCCTTTATTGCGAGTTTTTAATTCATTGGTGGCTTATTACTGCCCCTTGTGAATATATTTAGATGTGGCGTCTTCTGACGCACTGATTTAAATAAAGTTTTAGGAGGATCTATTTTTGAGCCTTCATACACAACTGTTCATGGCTTACGAACTAACTTATGAGAAAACGTGTAAAAAAGAACATTTGCCGTCTTTGAAGAATCCTAAGTTGATATCACTTTTGACCATAACGTTTTTATGCATTTCATTGGAAGAAGAAAATGTATCCTTTTCCAGCAGATATTGTATAAATCATGCACAATTTTTTCCAATCGAGGGATGTCATTGTATGCACTCCTTCTGTTGCTAACTTTCATATGGAGTCTCTCATTGTCAGCAACTATTACTTTATTCAGCCTCTCTTTTCTCTTTACGTCATAGTGGCTACTGCAGTTTAAGAAAAACACATAAATCTTAAAGAAATTGTGCTTCACATGTTAACTGCAGCCACCGAGGCCACTTTAAATTAGGTAAGAAGGTTTGTACGTGTGTACATCTTTCTTCATTTAATCCTCTGCTTCGCAAATATTTGCAGTCACTCCACAAATAAGTGACTTTTGCAAGATAACAGCGGTAATATAAAAACACAGAACATCAAGAATATTTCTTTGCTGAACAAACACGTTCAATTCAGAAAATAAATTGCTATTGGCACCCCTCACCTAAAGATTTTTGGGATGACATTTCACAAAAATCTCATGGAATAGAAAATGTATTCATTTCCAGAGTTTACCTAGCACATTTCGCTTATGAGTGCACAGCCACACAAATAAAGAGTTGTAAATGGCCCTCCTTCACGTTCTGAGTCTAGTTTGGGACACTCATCTGGAATCTGAATAAATAGTATTTGCTAGAAGAAAACAGTAGTTCATTCTTAGTTATTAAGACCATTATTTACCTCGTAATTTAAAAACTTCAAAAATCAAAGCCGTCGGAATGCTTTGGTTGCGTATTTGCTTATTTTGATATTTGCAAATATTTAATTGGATTAATTACTCCAGTCCGCTATGGTATGGCAGACTGTGGTATCTCAGTCCAAATAAAAGTAGCTGCCTACGCACTTTGTTATTTCTCTAAAGCCGTTCTACGTGTCCAAACTGGATGGTAAAAATGGCTTTTACAGGTAACAAATGCGTATAAACAAAGTGAATGCGTATAAACTGTGAGAATACAGAACATCAGAATTGCTTCGTGCTGAGGAAACACGTTCATTGTTTTAGCTATTTAAGCCTCTGATCAAAATATGGGTCTCAAGGTGTCGAAATATGAGCCCAAGTTCAAATCTTCGTGACTGACAGGGAAATTGGATATAGAAAATGTACTTCTGTCCAATAATTACAATTTGTATTTCAATTTGTATTTCAAACCTTGCATACCGTGTCTCATTTATGGGAAGAGATAATAAAATGTTAAGGACAGTCAAGAGTTTTCTTAAGTTTGGTTAGTATACTATACCACCGCCTCCAGTCATTTATATATCTTCATCATCCTAGTGCTTAAATTTTACTGGTACCACTGATCAAAAGCAATTATTTAGGTATTCAGAAAACAGCACTTGCAGTCCCTTCTAGGGAAAGGCATTTGTAGTCTGGACATAAAAATTAATACAAAATATTGTAAATTACAAGTACAAATAAACCAGCTTTTCTGGCTGTCCACACTTGCAATTAAAGGCGGTTTAATTTGATAATTACAAAATTTCGTCGTCGCCGAGTCGCCGTGTATTTAGTACGAAGTAAATACATACTTGGACGGAAGAGTCTAGTTGGTTGAGGTATGACTGACTAAGAATTCCCGATCAGTAAGTAAGAACTGAATCATAGCGTGACTTCAAACTGTCCACACTTGCAATTAAAGGCGGTTTAATTTGATAATTACAAAATTTCGTCGTCGCCGAGTCGCCGTGTATTTAGTACGAAGTAAATACATAATTGGACGGAAGAGTCCAGTCGGTTGAGGTATGACTGACTAAGAATTCCCGATCAGTAAGTAAGAACTGAATCATAGCGTGACTTCAAACGTCAACGGACGAGTTCCTATAAATAGAAATGCAAATCTTGCGGAAGACAAGCGATTATTTTGCGGTTGATTGAATATATAAGGTGCAAGCGTCAATTTTGAAATTGCTTGTCAATATAATACTGTTCAAGAATTCTGCTTGAAAGCGGTAATTCTTTTGGGCGCTACAAAACCGAAGCATACCTCACTCAAAAGGGTTTAGAAAAGATTTTTTCTTCTATACTTAGAGCAACTTTGTAAATGCACGACGGACTGCTTGAATTCAGCCAAAAATTACATTGACGACAAAATCAAACAATCACATACCACAAAATTAACAAAACAGAAAATCATTTAGAGATCGTTTCTCTAAATTCGTCACTGATTACTTCGTCGTCGTGAAAGCATGCAGAATCTCAACCGTACAAAATGTTGTTGAGAAGAAAATGAAAGCTTTAGAAAACTTCATGATTTTCAAGAAACTGGAGATTGAAAATGTACTTCTTTCCAGTTCACTACAATCTGTACTTAACGTTCACGCAACAACTGTTTTCCATGCGTAAGTGAATCTTTACTAAAATGAGAGTTAGTATAAAAGTGGAGAATTTGTCTCAAGGAATACCTAGTAAAATCTTAACTTTGACGTAAAAACAAATCATTACATTGAAAACCCTTACGGTTGGGATACTTTATTTTTTGGTCAGTCCAGAAATTTTTTCGTGTTGTTCACCAAACTATTGGCTCCACTCATATATATGTCTTAACCTTCGCACTGCATTGATATTTCAAAGGTGCTTTATTAAGGCATTGTCTTTAAAACCCAATTACAGCATTATTATTCCAATTACAAAAAAGTGCAACCGTTGTCCGTATATCATGAAATTGACAATATTCAGCAGTAAGTGTAAGATATGAGTCCAATCGGCTGTGGTTTGGCGAACTGGGGTGTCTTTTTTAGGTGATACATCCTACATTAGAGCAAAACAAATGTGTTTTCATTTGGTAAACAAATTAGGTCACTTTGCACAACCAAGCATGCACAGTCAATGCCAGAAATTTCATTCAGTCATACATATCTAAGACTTATTTTTAAACATTGATTTGAGAACATTAAAAATTTTGCCTTCAGCCCTGAAGAAACACAACGAAAGTTGGAAAAATGTGAAAATAAAATTCGCTGTAGTCAATGAACGGTAGAGAGGTCAAACTGTTTATATGTACAAGGATTCATGTAATAATAAAGTAACGACCGTATTACTCCATCCTAAATTTGTCAGCACCGTTTGTATCAGTTTCATTGCTTAGAATAAAAAAATACTTGGTATAGCTGCCGAAGCAGACAAACCATCACCAAACCAGAAGAAATAATGAAGAATATGTTATGAATCAGTTTTAATGTTAAATGTTATTTTTTACTATATCTAAGCCTTATTTTTAAAGATTGATTTGAGAACATCAAAAATTTTGCCTTCAGTCCTGACGAAACAAAACAGGAATTTGGAAAATGTGAAAATAAAATTCCTTGAAGTCAATCAACGGTAAAGAGGAATGAAACAAAAAATACTTAGAGAAATAAAAAACGCGGAAGAATTTCCACTGATCATTTTGTTGCTTCTTTTAATCCATGATTACTTGAAGTTAGGAAGACTGTTTGCAGTTACTCGTGAGAAGACGGGGAATACAAAATGTACTTGTTTCCCTTAATTAGAGTACTATACTTTAACTTAGCAAAAACTGGGACTGGTGTGACATGACATAATTTTTTAAGCCAGTCAAAAAATACTGGCCATGGATGAGTTTTGAATTTTTCTTTCATTGCACTGATTCAACATGTCTTGAGCAGCTTTTTTGCTGGTTTGTATTTATTAGCTGGCTATTCAATGTAACTGGCAAATTTATCTGTCTGTAGCACGTCCTGTCCCACTGCGATGAATACGTTTTTAAGGGAAACCACTTACAGTCATGCTTATCTAAGCCTTATTTTTAAAGATTGATTTGAGAACATCAAAAATTTTGCCTTCAGTCCTGACGAAACAAAACAGGAATTTGGAAAATGTGAAAATAAAATTCGTTGAAGCCAATCAACGGTAAAGAGGAATGAAACAAAAAATACTTAGAGAAATAAAATACTATACTTACTAAACTATACTTTAACTCAGCAAAAACTGGGACTGGTGTGACATGATATAATTTATGAAGCCAGTAAAAAAATTGCTGGCCATGGATGGGTTTTGAATTTTTCTTTCTTTGCACTGATTTGACATGTTTTGAGCACCTTCTTTGCTGGTTTGTATTTATTAGCTGGCTATTCAATGTAACTGGTAAAATTATTTAGCTGTAGCACCTACTGGCCCACTGCGTTGAATACGTTTTTAAGGGAAACCACTTTTGTGCGATCACACAAGAAATTCTCCTGGCTTAAATACAATTTCATGAAAAAAAAACAGGTATGAAATGAAGATTCGCTCCGTTTAAGAGACCACAAAATTATCTTAGTTTTGGTCATAACAAATTTACACATTTCACAGGAAAAAGAAAATGTATTCGTTTTCCACAAAGATTAAGTATATATCATGTAACATGAGAAGCATAGGAAGCATATAAACATTACATGTTATTATCTGACACACAGATAATTACAAAATGCACAAAACAAATTTTGGCCACAATTTAAGCAAAAATTTGGTACATGGAGTATTCATCCATGGTTTAGAATAGAAACTACAATTGTAAAAAACAAAGAAAAATGTAACTTTGTCATCAGAAGTAAGTCTCTTGTCAGTGTTTAGCGAAAGAAGAAATGGTTATAACCTTCTACCAATCTATATTCATAATGCTGCTCAGATTAAGCAAATTTCTCTTGGAAATGAAAAGGTATTCATTTCCGGAGGTTTTGACGTTTATCAAGCACATTTAGTTTATTGTTGTTCCGTGATACGGATACAGAGTGGCTGTTAGACTATATGCCGCAAAACGACCGGTTTGGCTCTCGTGCTGGTTTGATTTGCTCAACATGCTTATCTAAAAAATAGTTTTCGCTCCAATCAAGCACGAGTTTCCTGCTAAATGGAAAAAGGAAAATGGCAGTTTTTAGCCTTTCATCTTAGCTTCGATGCTCTAAATGGGTTTCCCAAGTGGACAAACTTGTAGTACAGTATGAAATTACAGAACATCAGTAATATTTCTTTGCTGAGTATAGGTAAACACGTTCAATTCAGAAAATGAATTTAGCAATCGGCACCCCTCATCTAAATATTTGTCATAAAAAAGGAGTGTCGTAATAAAATCCAATGTAGAAAATAAATCATTTCCTTGCTAAATTTTGGGGATGAAATTTCTCCAAATTCTCATGGAAAACAAAATGTATTGGTTTCCGGAGTTTATAACGTTTATTATGCACATTTCGCTTATGAGTGCACAGCGACACAGATAAAGAGTTGCAAATGGCCCAGCCAACGATCCCTTCACGTTCTGAGTCGCTGACTGATCCTTATCTCAATAAATAGTTTTTGCTACAAGCATGCACTAGTTCATTGTTACATTTCAAGACCAGTATCCCCCTCGTAATTTGAAAATACCAAAAATCAAAGTCGTCGGAATGCTTTCATTGCTTATTTGCTTACTTTGATGTACGCATATATTTAATTGGATAAAATAATCCAGTCAGCTGTGGTATGGCTGACTGTGGTGTCTCAGTCCAATTACAAGTAACCGTCTGCGCACTTAATTATGTCTTAATCGTTTTATTTGCCAGAATTTCGGTTAGTTTGCACAAGACGGTGTATGCACAAAATTGTGTCTTTGCCAACAATGAAATTACAGTGCATTAACTCTTTATCTTACCTTTTCTCGATGGTCAAAGTGGCTTTCGCAAGGGAACAAGTGTTTGAAAGTGAATGCGTATAAACTGTGAAAATACAGAACACCAGGATTGTTTATTTGCTGAGGAAATGCATTTCTCATTTTAAACAAACTTAGCTATTTGAACCCCTGATCAACATAAGCATCGCAAGGTGTTGGAATTTGAGGTCAGGTTAATAAATGCATAACAAAGGAGGAAACTGGAGAAAGAAAATGTACTTCTTTCCAGTGATTACAATTAGTATTTCACCTTCGCAGGAACTGTTTTTTAAGGTTTTTTATGCAAGAGGAAATATGTTCCGAACCAATAAAATTATCGTATAGGACATAAACATACCTTGCGTACAGAGGCTCTTGTATGAGAGGAATAATAAAACTTTTAGGCCAGTCAAGAATTTTTTTTTCGTTTAGCTAGTATTTTTTGCGACCGCCTCCATTAATTTACGTACCTTCGTCTTCTCACTGCATTGGTTTTACTGGTGCCTGTGATCAAAAGTAATTAAAACAGCACTTCTAATCCTATCAGGGGAAATGCAACCGTTGTCATGACATCAAAATTTATACAAAATATTGCAAAGTTCAAGTAAAGATAAACAAGCTTTTCCGGGTGGCCCACAATTGTAATTAGTGTCGGTCATATCCGATAATTACAAAATTCCGTCAAAGGCGTTTATTTAGAGCGAAGTACATACTTAATTGGAGAGTTCAGTTTGTTGTGGTATGACTGACTGTATTATCCTAATAAGTAGGTGTGAGCTGAATTATAGCGTGACTTTAAAAGTGAACCGACGAGTTCATATAAGTAGGAATACAAATCTTGCGGAATACACGGCTTTAATTGCGCAATCGTTTGAAGTTAAAAAGTGCAAGTTTCGATTTTAAATACACATGTCAAAATATCGTTCAAAAGTTTTGCTTGAGAGCTTAAGAAGATTGGTGGAACTTCTAGAAAACCTAAATCTACTTTCTCTCAAGCTTTTACAAACTCTTCCATACCTAACACAGACTTTTTGAAAGCATGCATGAACAGTAGACAAAACAAACTTTTTTTTGTAACTTTGGTTAATAAACACATCCTACATCCGTTTTCGTATAAGTGGCTCATGTTTCATCTGACTTTAAGTGCAACCACCGTAAAGTAATGCATTTTTATTAGTTAAATCTGACCTAAGTTTCGTTTATTAAAAGTCATTCAAATTTAGTCGTTTGACCTCCGAATTTAATTATATTATTAGATAAGTATTTGTACATATTTCAAAACAGTTTTATTGATAAGCTCAAAAGAAAATGGAAAAATTCACGACATTATTGTCATTTTAAAATTTGCCGGTTTTTTCTACAAATAATTTTATGTGTCTTAAGTAAGTGTGTAAATCCATAGCAATTTTCATAAGATTTTGTATATTCTTAAATTACATTCGAACTAATAATTTTACTGTGTTTGAAATAGTCAGTAGATAGTAACTTTAATGCATATACTTTCAGGATTTTCCAAATCATGCCATAGATTAATTAGTCTAAGTGTTGGTGAAATGGGAAAAAAACCAAAACTTAATTGCATTCCTATTTAACTGTATATTGATGATTCTAAAAGATTAATCCTGGAGTACAATATAGACTAAACTTTGTTATTGTTTATTTTGTAGTATGGACATGTAAACCATTGTGTTACCTGTTGAACTCACAAATTCTCGATATCATGTGTAATCAACAAAATGTTTGTTATTGTCAATAAAAGAAAGTAATTATAACAAATTGTTCATAAATGACGTAAAGAAATTTGGAAAGCATGCAAGAGATCAAGTTACCTGTAAATTTCTGATTACATCATTGCTCGAAGAATTCATATTGCTCAGATGTATGGAATAAGGAAGTCTTTTTACGCTGGCCTAGCAGCGGCATCAAAAATAATGTTCAAACTTTATTTTTAACTTTTCATTTTTATACCTTCACCGCCAAGATCACACCTGAAATGAAAGCATGACAATTTCATGTCTCCGACTTAAAGTGAACTAGGTTTTGGCATGAATTTTTAAAAACGAAAAAATAAACATACCTCGACATTCATCAAGTCGATGTGCCGTTTGTGCCTATATTTTCTTAGCGACTTCCTGGTGAGTATAGAAAGCGCAATGTACACAATTCTTCCATGTGGATGTGCTGGCGGAGGCTGGGGTGGCTGGAAGTGAGTAATATGTGAAAGTGACAGTGGCAAAAACGGGTAAGTTACTGGAAGTTGCCAAATATGAACAAAAAAATCATGAAAAATGCAGAAGTGTAAAAGCAGTTATTGCTGAGAAGAAATTACGAGTATAAGTGACTGAAAACCTTTTTTTTGGTTAAATGACACTTCATTTGATTCAACATTCTTCTTCAATTTTTTCCACGCTTGCTTTGCAATATTGTCAGCTTCTTCCTCGTACGTTTGTACGAGAATCTATGAGTTTTGTAATTACAGCTCGTCCGGTTAGGCAAGACTAGGACTACTGAATACTACATCTGAATAACTTGGCAGTATATTTTCAGGATGTCATTTTCAATGACAAACAGTGGATTGCGCTTACAGTTTTTGACCTTTCTCAAATCCTACGAAAGGTTTGTAATAAATTTGAATTTTTTTTATGAAAAATATATTTTCTCAGTTATTATAGACCGTTTACTTTGTTTTTTCTCATTCCATTATATTACCTGCGCCAACCTTTGCAAAACATATATCAGTTAAAGCAGCAGGACCATTTATGTGGAGACTATTTAAAAGAAAATACTACATTCTATGTCGATCCAGTGAAAGCTCATAAACGCTGTAATAGAGAAAGCGACTTGCTTTACGCTCTATTTTAATGTACTGGCTTCAGCCAAATATTACCTTTTGCGTTCTGCAGCGTTTTTGAAAGTTTAAAAAGCTCAAGTTGGATCGCCACTAAAGAGTTACGGCCATCAGAACCTGGTGGTATCGTCAAAAGATTCCAGAGCTAGATTTATGGACCGTTAATAGCCCACTTGTAAAAAATGCCGTTAAAAGTTCAAAATCCTTTGTTTCGAATGACCTTTTTACTGCCTGTTAAGTTTGAGAGTGTAGCTCCGGGCTGACACGTTCATATGGTTTCACATGAAAACAAAACTAGGGGAACCGCAATGTGTGAGTATTCTGGATAGGCAGGAGACTGTGAGCTGTCAAGCAGATCGCTGGGGTTGAAATGTGATGATCATAAAACCTTATTTATGAAGAATCTCGAAATAGGGAAATCTCATACATGCAAATTTATAAACGATATCGAATGAATGGGAAAACGGAAAATCTCAATTTATGAAGATCCACAAATACGGAGGAATTGATAAATGTAGACTTATGAGCACTGGAAAAGCACTGGATAGTAAGGCTGAGGTGTCAGTGTGGAAAATTAGTACTTCTGAAACTGTTAATTTTTTACAGAAACTAATTATTTAATAACCACAAACCTCGCAATAATATATTTTTACAAGAATATATGCCGTGGGGCAACTTGAGAAAAATAAAGGAATTTATGTTCGCCCGATAAGAATATATGAACAAGAGTCTTTATCCGCTCAGGACTAAAGAGCTAATCGTAAGGAAAGAGAGCCAGCAACTCATAGTTAAATTAAATCTTAAGAAAATGTAGATCTCTTTTGGTCTACGTGACAAGTAATTCGTCGAACCCAGATCAAGCATAGCCTTCGAAAAGGCATAAGAACACCAGAAATGTTCCACGTTATGAACAAGCACGTGTACATGAAAAAGGTTTAGGGCAATGGGCGCAGAAGTGAACAAAATATTTAAAGTACTTAGAGTTAAATGAATGGGGAGAGCATGAGAACCCCACAATACCCATGACACAGCGTTTCCTGCTGCATAGTTTACAACAATCTTCTTATAAATATATTCTTAAAGTTTCCTGTAGTAATTCAATTTGCTTGTAATTTTCAACTTTTCAGTCACACTCTACCCCACCTACATACTCGGAAAGAAAGAAAGGTGAGGCATTAAACACTAAGGTGACAGTCTTACTCAGTTTTTCAAGCGCTTTCGAATGAGCTAACAAAAACAATATGTCTCTTTCAGAAAAAAATCAACCTTTGACCCTGCCGTTAATAGTTGGCCAAACATTCTGAATAGTTATGGGTCTCATCCCCAGTGCGCCAGGAACCTTTGTTCCAAATTTGAGGTCAAACGGTGATCTCTTTCAAAAGTACAGACACACACAGACAACCCAATCGAAATCAATACTCCGTTGATGACGTCAGCTACGTAGTAAATGAGTCGTTTATGAGGAACAAACAAACGGCTTTTGACACGAACGAATTTCGCTTCCTTATAAGCAGAAGGCCGTAACTCAATTCAAGCTCAGATGCAAAAGACCGTATCTCTTTTTTGACCGAAAAGCAGAAACCCGTATCTTCATCCCTTCATACTTCGATAAAAACGGGTGTTTTAGGGCTCCGATCAGGTCAGGTGAGGTAAAAAATTCAGGTTCAGGTCAGGTACAACATGCTCTTCTCAGGTCAGGTTCAGGTACACCAAAAAAATTCAGGCTCAGGTCAGGTAATCTCAAAAAATTCTC
>JAHZMX010000410.1:0-10235 GCA_027743895.1 Seira musarum
GGGTTGATTCAATGCCACAGAATAAGACTCAAAATTCAATGGGCAATGAAGATGAGCACAGGGAAGAACTAACAAAAATGTTAGAAATGCGCATAAAATTTGACCCATATGAAACGTATTTAGAATCCATGACTGATTCTCAAAAAAGCGTGATGGAATGGGTAAATGGAAAATTGGAGTTTAAATTGATTGCTGTTTGACAATTCTTTCTCCTTGTAAACAGGCATGAATTTAAAAACGAGGGAATATAGGCTGCATTAAGAACCGGCCAGTACGAATTCATAATGACTCATAAACGTTATCATATGGAAGCTAGTCGTCGATTCTATCTCTAAATATCCTGAACGCTTTTTCGTCGTCATTATATCTGAATCAGTCGTTTAATCTAAATTATTGCAGTATGTACGAATGGCTGCCTGATTTCAAATACTTGGACGTTGTAAATAATAATAAGTTGACTGTATGTAGAGTAGCGTTTTTGTTCACGTAATATATGCATTTTTCGATTAAACTTTAGACTTATTATTCGATAAAATTTTAACGACCCAGTGAGGATTTATTCTCCTAATTTTTTAATGGTAATTTATATTGGTGTTTTAATGTTCCCATACAAGTGTGGTACGTATAGATATTAAATGTCGCTACAGTTTGTACAGCCAAATCTCGAATAAACTTAACTATTTCAGCTGAAACATAATATTAAATTAATAAACCAATCGCATGAAAGAATTATTAGCTCCAGTTAATCGAGCTCGTATAGTTTTTTGTTATAAATTGATTAGATATTAGCCAGGGTTGAAATTCTCATATTACCCATTCTCACAATTTTAAATAAAATCTAAACTCAACAATGTGTACAGGGCCCCCCTCGTGAGACCGGACACGGCACTGGTTTTATTCATGAATACGTCAGATGATGCTTAGAAATGTCTCGGGTTTAAATTCTTGTAAAAGGCACCCTTGATGACAATAAATCAATTTATTATTATTATTAATTATTTCGACAACGGATTCGTAACCAGCGTAAAATGCTGATCAAGACTATATGGGTGGTATATGCGATTAGGGGGGGCACTTGAAAATGTTCCCTTGTAAGTAGCGATCGGAGATCACCTTTATCTATGCTGGATCAAATTATCAAAAGGTGAACCTCCTGAATTGGAGATAAACGATTTGATGAGACGATACAGTTCTCCCTTTTTTCTTCATGAATGAAATGTATTCATCCAAGTCACACTTACCTGTCAATATCCTCAAAAATAAGTTAATTCGATGGGACAAGCCCAGCAGCACGGAACACCGAGCTTGAGCTCATAACTTCAAAGTTAAGATATCTGGTCTTACTTGACGGTGCGGTGTGATGGTAAGATTTTGAGATGATGCTACTCACAACACACTTTTAGGTAAGGTGTTTGTCTCATCAGATAAAATGTTGACGGAAGTCTGGATTTCTTAAGTTTTTAAAGCACATGAGACAGAATGTTTCGAGTGATTTATACTCATTTTGGTGATTTTTAGTTTAAATGCGAGTACCAAATTAGTTTTTGCGAAATTTAACAAAACTCACTGTGAAACACGTAATTGAGATAAACTAGTCCGTGCTCTGCGTTCAAAGCAAATAAAATCCGCGCACACACGCTGCACGTTCAAAAAATAAATAGAAATCACTCCGGATCAATTAAAATTGCAAATAGACTTTCGAAGTTATTTACTCCGGATCCAATACAATTACAAATAGATTTTCGAAATAATTTACTCCGGATCCAATACAATTACAATTATATATGAACCGGAGGGAGTGACATGATAGGGTTTTGATAATTAATTAAGTTAATTGATAAATAAGTTAGCTAATAATTAATTAATTGAGTTAATTGATTAGTTAATTATTCATATCACTTTTGATCACCCTCCCTTCGGATCGTATATAACAGCTCCCTCCGGATTCTATATAACGCCTCTCATATACTGCAGCGCCCCCTGCGAAAACCGGACACATACACACACACACACGCAGAGAGAGAGAATTAGGACTTAATACTCCATGATTTAAAATAATTTTTAAGCGTCAAGTTTAAATAAGGCCGACTCAAATTCGTAAATTTTACCTTATTCAAATCCATTTAAATCCGTTCAATAATTGATTTCCTTCGCCGAAGCCGTTAGGAATATAATTTTTTTTGGTAATCAACGACGTTCTTGAAAATCGGTTACGAAATCAAGCCAGCAAGAATATTTTGTGCTAAACGATGTGGTATTACAAATCCATTCCAGTCTATTTTTTCAGATTGAAATAATGAAATTGTTTATTATGGAAGGAATTTATTGAAGTTTTATAGAATTTTGCCCAATCTCGACAGAAGAGAATAATACTTCCACAGAATAAAGTTGTTAAAAACTCATTAATTTACTGATGATTTTTGTTCATTTCACAAGGGAACATTTTCTACTGTATCCCCCTTATCGCATATAAGAAATGTATCATCTGAATCAGTTTTTTACGCTAATTACGAATCCGTGTTCAATTCACAGCAAAAATATCAGGGTAATTTTTAATTCGCATTTTTTATGTCAAAATATCTCATATTTTGATGGGGATCAACAGCCATACGCAAACTTGACATGATCGTTGGATTCAATCCCTAACAGGAGTGGTTGGGTAGGTCCGGTGTTACTATGTTCCAATATGAAAAATAGCTGCGACAGCCGATTTTGCGTATGGGTGTTAACTCCCATTCTGGGTTGTATATTCCAATATATTGTAGGCATACAATTTCGTATACAAAAAATCAAAATTAAACACCACCCCGACATTATTGCTGTGATTTGAAAACAGATTCGTGATCAGCGTAAAAAACTGATTCAGATGATACATTTCTTATATGTGATAAGGGGGGTACAGTACAAAATGTTCCCTTGTCAGCATGATTCATTTATTTTGGTAACTTTGTGTTTTTGATTATGTGTTTACGAATTACGATACGATTACATAAAGGAAAGGAGAAAAATAGAAATAAACGTGAACGAACGGTTGTGTAGAAATGGAAAAAAAGTTGAACTCATTTCAATGCAGTGATTACAAGACAAGGCTAGGCACAACCAAATCAAAATCCAGACTACTTGAAGAGTGGGTGAATTGGAGAGAGAGGAAACCTGTAAAATGCAACGACAAAAAAAAAGTTTTTTTGTCCTCAACTTCTGAACATTTTTTATTCTGTTGACAACAACACCATCTGATCTCATGATGCTATATTGATAGTAAACGGTGATAGGCGAGCAAAGGATTTTTAGTGCCGTAGTAGTAATTTTTGCCAAAAACGTCCACAAACGTATTTAATTTTATCCCCGGTCAAAAATTACATCCAGACCTTGTACATTATAAACGATTTGCTACAAAAGCCTATGTATTGATTCAGTTAAGCATAATGCATGAACGATTTAAATAATAATACGCTTTTTTGTTATTTACTTCTAAAAGCTTTCCCTAGAGAAAAAATGAAAAAAGTAAGTAGTATGTCTTCCTATTATTTTTTTCTGTCTAATTTGTTTTATTTGCCTGAACCAAATGTTCGGATTTTTTCTATTAAAAATATAATAGGACCAAATGGTTCGACGAAAAAAAACAGTGCAGTGGCATGACGCTTGTCATTTGCTTTGTCACCCTAATTTCTAGTTAAGGTTCAATCGAAATTGAACATTTCATCATTTTGTTGTTCTTGTAGTGTTGCGCAATTCAATCAGAATCACAAGTTGGAAGGAGGAAATTGAAAAAAAACACATTTAATTAATTTTAAATCTTTATATCCGAATTTCGTATCAAGTGATTTCCTGAATGAAAGATTATTTTGACTTCTCATCCTTGAGACGGTGTAAAGGATTTTACCGAAGAAAAAACGGATTCAGTCTTTCAGAATTGACCACGGTTTATGTATTGAAAGCGTTATTAGTATTCCTGATTTCAGTGGGCTAATTTTCATTTGCAATTACGACTTTATGACACGCATGAATAAAATCAATTATTTCCTAAAAATGTATTTGTGCGAAACCCATTTACAATATCGAATGCGTCTTTGGTTTGAGAAATGAGCAACAGATCATGAGGAAGGGAAGGGCCACAAAGTCCATGAAATCCAGTAAAATTATTGCCAACCAATTTTGGTCAGTGTTATAGCGGAAGTTAGCAACATGCTTGTAGCAATTTATGTCTGTAAAATCCTATAATTTTAAGACGAGATAAGGGATACAAATAAGATGTCCAGTTTATTTTACAATTGAGTTTTGATCAATTTATACAGAAAATTATTATTGATTAATTACACGAGATGCCGTCATTAAGATCTAGGCAGCAAGTTTGGATTACATCTACAACAGGTTCAGTTTGGTTATTTTATGTTGCTAGTAGTGTCATTTCGGAAATACCAAAATGTATGATACAGAATGAAGCGTGATTTTTTAAAAATATAACTGAAGGTTACACACCTTAGGCTTGGAGCCCATTTTAATGAAGATCGCCATAGTAAAGTGTTTCACTTTATGCCAAATCCGTCTCAAGATCTTGACTTGTTTTTCTTCCAACCGTAGAAACTTTCAAGTTTATGCTCTACTTGGTTTTAAATCTAAATCAATATATTTAAGTCATTCGAATTTCTTTTCCAATCCACTCCTCTCCACACAGTTTTAGTTCGTGTGGAATTGACAAATTACTTACTGTACCGTTAATTTAATTTACGTATTGTCCATGGCGTATGATGTCGTAGGCTCGTTTCAATATCCACATTTTCTTCTATCGATATCCACGAGTTTCATGAATCTCGGTCTCCAGTTCACGAAGTAAAAACTTGATCTTATCTTCATTGTGGAAATGTTTTCTCTCTCATTTTTTTTGTCTTCGAAAAAAGAATAAAAGGACATTACACAGCTGTACTGGAACTCGAACGGTATGGTACGTCCTTTCGTAAAAACGGGTTTTAACAGGTGGGTAAGAAAAAAGAGGAGCATCGGGTTTTACGGGCTGAAGTTGACAAAAATGACTTTTATCTTCTTCATAATTGCTTTCTTCTCGTTTATGTCTAACAAATGAACCGCCCCAACTGTACCCCCTAACAGCATATAACAAACACACAGTCTAGATCAGTTTTCTGCACTGATAACGAATCTGTTTTCAGTGTACTGTAAAAATATTGGAGTAATTTTTAAATTTAACTGTTTCACGCTTCTGGTATGCATTACAATACCCTTGGCTGGCATCGGAAATATCTGGATCAACACCAGAATAAAGATTGGCCAGTATCAGAAATTATAACTCTATCCTGAAGGCATTTACCGACCTTCCCCATAACCTACCAAGTATGAACATTATCCTTATGATAACTATTTTGTAATCTGATGTCAATGTCTATCTAAAGTTATGCAAAATCTGACCTAAAAATTAAAATTAATAATCACTGATATTTTTACATTAATTTAAAGACAGATTCGTAATCAGTAAAAAAAGCTGATCAAGCTGACATATCGGTTATATGTGATTAGGTACAGTTGGGGCGGTTCCCTTGTAAAAAAAGTTGCGACACGTTCGGATGATTACTTCTACTTCGAAGACTGCGGACATTGAAATATTTTAGGAAAGTAAAAACAAAAAGAAAGAGAAACCTCCTGGAGGCAGTAACAAAACCCGGAGAGGTCTAACTCCTTTTTTGAAATGTAATGATGGTCCATTGAATATTACAGGCTTGTTTGCAATAAGCACCAGCCGTCCTGCATTTAGTTATTCGTTAATCCTCGCGAAATAGTTCGAATTAATGGAGCAGGCTGATTCCGTGTCCCGGCTCTGGCTTGGACTAGTACGGATTTACTTTAAAAAGTACCTAGAAAATCCGCTGAATGCGTGTGAAGTAAAAGAAGGGTGGGATCATACATTACTTCAGTGGAAAGTTTTCAATTCCTGACGTTTTTCTAGCATTTTAAGTACGTCTAAAACCGTAAAACTTACATTTCCTCCCATAAGCACAACTGTGGCTTATTTTTTCTTCCTCAGGAATATTCTGATGTAAATTTAAACTTTTTTTTTAGAACTTAAGTATGTTCAGCTGGAAAAATTTTCATGAATAACTTATTTGACCCAATTCTTCAATTCTATTTATGCAAATATGAAGTTAATCAATAAAGCTTGTAAAACAAGAATTACGTAGCTGACTGTTGAGGTCAGTAATGAAGAAGCTTGAAATGCATTATTAAAATGTTACTTTCAAACGAATTTTATTATAGAAAGTGGTTTCCCACAACTTTAATTCTCTGCTGCTCTATTTCAATGCGATATTAGCAAATGCTGTTTTCCGCTGAAAAAAACTCAACAACTTCTTGCCACTGACCGTGAACTGATAAAAAAAATTCAAACCAGACCTTACTCAAGTCAGTTTCCCAAGGGACTTAAAACGAGTTACTTCAAGCCATATATACATGTATTGTAAAACATTAACCTTTGACTTTGTCAAATTCACCCGTTGGTCTATAACACGCGTTTCCATCTCATGTATACAAGGAACTGAATTTAACTTGTCAACACTTTTACAAAAGTTACCGATCGGCCACATTGAAATCCATACCATGCTAATAGCTAACATACGTAAGAGTAATGCTGGTCTATTGTTTAAAATTTAAAAGTCGCTAGAGTCATGAGTTCCATAAACAATTCCTTCTATTTAAAGGCAGCATATTTGTAAGGCTATACTAGAGCTCGGTTCAGGCCAGGCCGGCCTGAAAATTTCAGGTCAGATCAGGCCGGCCTGACCTGGCCTAAACTTGGTTTGGCCTGGCTTGAACCTGAAATTTTTGACCTGACCTGACCTGAAATTGGTTCTAAATGTTCAGGCCAATTCAGATTTTTTCCTAAGGCACAAGTTCCTGTTTTGTACTGTACTCAATGAAACTACAATTGTTCTTTTTGCGAATAACACACCAGGTTTTTTGGTTATAATTGTTCATTAAACGCTATTTGTTTATTGTTGTTCAACAATCATTAACGATATTGATTATTTTATAGCTGTTTTGTTAAAGAATGAAATCCGGAATGAATGTTTACAACAATCATTTTCTATCACTTAAAAAATTGGAATTTTGTTTGGCCTGAAAATTCAGGTCAGATCAGGCCAGACCAGGTTGCCTGACCTGAAATTTTTTTTCTCGGCCTGACCTGGCTGAACATCCGCAGCCTGAAAAGGCCTCACTTGACCTGAAAATTTTGGCCTGAACAGGCCTGAACCGAGCTCTAGGTTATATTTGAACGCTTTATCTTCCATTTTGAATGTCTCCGTGAAAGTTGCGCTTGTTTTTCAGCGGACTCATTAATGGTGCAGATTTCGCTGAGTCTGACATACAAACTGTAAAAATCTTAGATTATTTCTTTGCAAGTTATAGTGCTTCATTATAATTATTTTACAAACCAACACAACATATTTATTTAAAGTCCTTGTAATTCTATGATAATACTTTTCCAATATAATTATTTTGGTTATCCTTTGTCTCCTGGTCGATTCCGTCGACTGCAGCGGTCTAGGAAAATTCCAAGTCTTCCATGTACACAATCTCTAATGCATGCTTACATACGTGTTTCATGAAGTCTCCGAGTTTTTTTACAAGTAAAACCTGATCCGGTTGCTGAGGTAAGGGGGAAGATGACTATGAATGCAAATTAATGATGACGCGTAGACGTCAATAGTCCTCGAAATGCCTTACTGATTGGGAAAAGTAAACTTCTTATATTTAGGTAATCTTGCTGGAATTGAACGGTCCCTACGTATAGTCGTCTCCGTTCTGCGAGGGTGTTAGCATTTAGTTCTCCTTTGTCTTCAGGCTTGTACTAATTATTCTGCTATGTCAGATTTGCATGCATGTCCAGTTCTTTTACGGTCCACAGGGGGCTAAAAAGGTCAATAGACCATTCGTTTTTGACTGCCAGAACCATTTTCCCAAAAATTAAATAGATATTGAATAAGATAGTGCCTCTCTCCAACTACAGCTTATATACTTACAAGGGAACCCCCCGAACTGTACCCCCTCAATCGCATATAAAATATATATAATCTTGTTCAGTTTTTTTCACTGATTACGAATCCGCTTTTAGTTTCTTGTTAAAATGAAAGAGGATTTTTTAATTTTTATTTTTATTCGATATTATTAGAAATTTTGGATAGATATTCACATCACTATAAGAATTCACTGATATGAAGATAATATACCTTCATACAGTAATTGGAAGTAGGTCGATTGTCCGCGTATTTTTAATTAAGTTCGTGAAGCCGGCGGATTTATGTGATGGTGCGTTCCTAACCAAAACCCTATGCTATTGTAATTCATGGGAAACGAAACAAAAGTTAAATTTAAAAATTGCTCCAACATTTTAACAAGAAACTAATAGCGGATTCGTAATCAGTGAAAAAACTGAACAAGATTACATATATTTTATATACGATTGAGGGGGTACAGTTCGGGGGGTTCCCTTGTTAAATTTAAAAATTTCGATTACGAAATGTACTTATCAAATATTGGATTTATTTTGGGCATTATTCAGTTAAATACTTGGCTCAGCTTAGAAGCAGTAGAATTTCGAAATGCTGGAATCCCTAACGTTGATTGCTATGTAGCTGAAAAGTGGATGCCCAAATAAATTGTATTGGTTTGTTTAAGCAAACGCAAGGAAAAATTGGCTCACTTTAGTTTTATTATAGCTTTTTGAAGTTAACCATCTTATTCGTACTGTTAGTCGGATTTAGCCTTATAAATTGGGTAATTAATTTCATCATGAACCACAGAAACCATGATTTTGGGCTTACGGATGCCAACTCTCCCAACTCATTTAACTTCAACGTACTGGTAAAAACGGGCATTCAAATCCACAATTTTATGTATTCAAATCGCGTTTTAAGACCTAGCGTTGAATGGAACGCGAAGTTTCTTCGCTTAAATTTTAATCTCGGGAGAAATAGTAAAACAATAATATGGGCCATCCAGGAATTGTTCGGAATTTTTATTTACGGAATAGTAGTGTGCACGGCTGCATTTGTAATGAATTTGCAGAGAAAAGACTTGCCCCGTCAGGCCATTTCCATGATGATGTGTTCAAGTTCTGTTGCATGGACCGGAAATTTTCTAGTCCTTTGGATACACCCTGAATACTTGATTGGCGTCAACCGCATGCTTTATAATCACCAACGCTTTCAACAAGGTACGCAGTATTACGTATGGGCGAGCCCTTGTCGGCTCCGAAAAAAACCCCAAGGTTCATTCAAGACAATGCATTTATTTTAGTAAGATGCGCTCTAATTCAACGGTCTGGCAAGTCATTCGTCATTATTTCTGATAATGCATTGATTAAATTGTCAATCTAAATTAAATATAATTCCCCACATTTGGACATTTTCATGAGAAAAATGATTTCTCACTAACAAGGAAACCGCCAGAGGTGCCCCCCTAGTCGCATATACCAATCATACTGTCTTGATCAGCAGTTTTTTCTGGTTACGAATAAGCTTTGTTTTCTCTGCAGAAACATCAGAGTAATTTTTCATTTTTTATCAAATCCTTCCATTATTTGGGTGAGGGTAAACATCCTTACACCAATTCGATGTTATCATCCAGTCATCCAGTTATCATCCAATTCTGACAAACGTCAGAGAAGAGAGAAGGTTTGTTGTAACCAACTACCGCAAGGGGAAATAATCGGACACCTTGGATTCCGCACGGTGGTGTTCAAATTCATTCGGCGTTGTAACTCCTATGCATTATAAGTACACTATTTTGGATACAAAAATTAAAATTACTCTGATGTTTCTGCAGAGAAAACTATGCATATTTGTAACCAGAAAAAAATGCTGATCAAGACAGTATGACTGGTATATGCGATTAGGGGGGCACCTCGGGCAGTTCCCTTGTAAGAATCAAATTCAGAAATAGTGATAAACTTCCTAGGAATCCTTGAGGAAGAGCCTATTTATTTATGCATGTAACTTAGGATTAGTTTTGATTTACAAGGAACCCCGAGTGCCCCCCCTAATCGCATATACCACACATACTGTCGAGATCAGCATTTTTTTCTGAACAAGAGTACGTTTTCAAATCACTGCAAAAATGTTTGGGTGATTTTTAATTTTAATTTTTGTATGCAAAATCACATATCTACAATGCATTGGGTTATACCACTCCGAATCCAGATCAACACCAACTCACAAAATCGGCAACTG
>JAHZMX010000411.1:0-14535 GCA_027743895.1 Seira musarum
GTTCTTACTTGCCGCCCTATGTGGCTGTGTGTTATACATTTTTTCAGTGACCCGATTTTCTCCAAACAGGAGAAAGGTACGTTCGCTATCAGAAAGTCGTTTAGGCAAGACGTAATAATATCTATTGGTATCTACTACAAGAAATAAATGAGTGGATGCATTTATACTAGATTCATAAAAAATGTGGACAACGACATAATAGATATGTCTAGGGTTTTCATCACATTACTCTTTTGAAATAATGATATGACATGGAAAAAAGGGAAATCGTTTGGAGGAGTACAAGCCTAGTACCGACCGCCAAAACAACTTTAAAGGGTTTTACATGGGGAATAGTGGTAGTAGGACTAGACGTAATCGTAAAGAGGTAGTAGTTGTGGTAGTGGTTGTAGTAGTAGTAGTTCATATAGTATTATGTTTTACTCGTTGGGATGCCCGCGGTTTCGTTTCCCCGCTTTATTAGTATATGCCTTTACGTCACCTTCAGGGAGTTTTCAGCCGGGCTTCAGCTATTCAGATTAGGCTGAAAGATACATTATGTAGGGCAGCAAGGACACACGAAAATCACATGTGTGTGCATATTAAAGAAGGACATGGGAAAGCTATTTTATTAAAAAGAGGAAAGTTTCTGCTGCTGCTTTTGTGAAAAAGGGGAAGAAAGTGCCTGTGCCTACTACATACATGGAGATCGAGGCATGTTATTAAAACGTTTTATCTTTTAAAAAATCATAGTGGTTTACCCTTTCCTTGTTTAATAGATTTTAGTGATAGATGAAACTATATTGTTCAAAATGTGTGCAACCATCATCTTCAAGATTGGACAAAGTTCAAATAAGAAAATTCTTTGATGTGATGGCTTATGAATTTCACTGAACTTTGAGACGATGATACACATCATCCATGGACTGGAGGCCAATTTGGAAAATTATTTCATGGAACGTGCTACACGAATAAACAAAATAGTCATCTTTAACTTGAAGCTAGCAAACGCCTTTAAAAAATGAGTAGAATGCAAAATAAAATACATAAATGCTTTGGATGATTTTGGATTGAGTCATTTCATTTTTGTCATATCATGTCATTTTTAACTTTTGTACTTTGGATTGAGTCATTTGTACTATACCAGACCGTTAGAGTACAAAGAAGCATAATAGTAGTGAACAACTTTTGGAGTAAAAAAGCCAGCCAGACGTGATTAACAAAGGAGAACATCTGCCACGAATTATTGCAACTACTACTACAGTATTTAGTTTATTGTACGAATAGGATGAATCGAAAGGTTCATGTAAATCATCAAAAGAAACTTTACGTTTTTGTTAAGCAAATGTTAATGTCATTCACATCATTATTTATGGTACACTCACATCATTTGAGCCATTGACAGTAGCGTATAAGTTTCCTAATAATTCATTCCATACGCTTGTCACTTATGCAAGCGTCTCTCGGTCGCGAAAAAACAGTAATTATTCGCGGATTCATCATTCAAAAAACATTCGGTTCGGTTTGATGGAAGTAAGTATAAGTATTGAATACGTATGAATTTTTCTGATCCATTCCTTTCGCAAATGACTATGACGAAGGAAGGAGGAGCTCTTACTTTTAGAGAATTCTAGCTATGATGGATCAATAAATTTTTATTATTTCAGTTCATTTTCATTTTATTGCCTTTTTATTGTAACTAGAATGAACCCATAAGCTTGACTAAAAAAATGCAAAAAAGGCCAAAGACAAGCCACAGAAATTGAAGGAGCAGCAGAGAGTAAGTCATTGAGTTGGGATCAGAACACTGAAATCAAAGAAGCAGGGGAGCCATAAACCGAATAGATCTTGATTATGTTCGTTGTTCTTTTACAAGAGAAATTCCATATTCTCTACAATTTTATTTAGGGGTTTTATGTAAAACATCATTTGCATAAACCTCGTAGAAGTTGACAAAAAAAGCTATAAAATTCTAGTGTCAAAATGAGATTTCTCTACTTATATGTGGCCCACATGATAAAATAGCTGATAACACAGCTCATGGGGATAAGTACCATAACCAAACTTCTTAAAGCACTTTATCAGATTTTGCAGTTACTCATCGCAATAATTAAACCACCCACCTAAACTAAGTTTTAACTGCCTCTATCAAGACCAATCAGTAGCGCAAAGCAATCATTAACTCAATACGAAAATGTAGGTAACGTTATCATTTAAGCATAAATCATTCGCAACATTTAATAGATTTTGATCCGCTCACAAAACTCTACACGAATTTAATTACGCATGAGAATAAGTACATACATTCTTTCTTTTAGCTGAGCACACTTGAACCATCCCTTCCTCAATACGGTAAAACCAGTCACCTTCTTTACAAAACTTATAATGCATAAATTAACTGATGTTGGGATTATGATTAGATATGTTTAGTTCCAATCTTACAAAATACCTGCCCACCAGCAACAAGCAAAATTTCAACCGCATCACTGATTTTTATTATTAATCCCAAAATTATTGCTACTTACAAATTATGCCGTTTTCTTTGATTTGATTGAAATGATAAGAGAAGCAAATGCATGGGTATTAAAAATGCAAGTGCAAAAAAATTCTCTCTCTCGTAAACGTAACAGTGTTATCATTTGTTCAGGTGTGGTGAGTGCTACAGCGTTTCTCTCTGACATCAATTCACCAATAGTAAGAGGTAATGAATATATGATAACATGGAGAGATTGATTATCTGCATATCTATTCCACACTTAACAAAACCAATGGCAATTCAATGAACTTGCCTTACAATCATATATTCATTCTTCACCAGTTGAACAGGCTCATTCACAAGTACATATTTTATTTTGTTGTAAATTTTTATCTGCATCATATACTGTTTGATATCATAACTATAACCCTTTTTTATAATGTGAAAACTACCGTGACAAAATAGATGAGATTTGTAGCTGCTGAAGACAGAAATCAATAGGCATTGCACAGAGAAAATGCTTCCTTGCATATTTAAAAACAAACCACTTGTGCTAATCCAAACATTTCCATTTGCCTTTACCCTACTTCTTTTTTTCCTCCAAAAAGCGAAATGTAAATGAGTAAAGGAAGAGGCAATCATCATATTAATGTAAGTTTTGCCATGAATGCATTATGCCTTAGACACGGTTTCGTACCTACCCTACCGAAGCGAATGCATACAATTGAAGTGCTCATAATGAGCCTTACTGCTCGCCTCGCCTACTTTTACTTTACTCTTTTTTCAGGCATCGCTGTACTGCTGAAGGGAAAAAAACTTGCTAAATTATAAAAGAATAAGTACATCATATTACATGAGTCGTAACAACTCGCAAGCTCGATGAACTGACTCATCCAACCAAAGGAAAAGGAATAGAAGAACAGGTCTGGCAAGCAATTTTTATTTTCAAGAGCTAAGGAAATTCACCTTTGCTCTTTTGCAGCTCCTCCTAGACAAGATTAGTTACAATTTCGTACGTGTACTTAATCAACATTTATTATTCACCTTTTCTACTCAAATGATGTACTTTGACACTGAAGTGGTTGATAATTTGCAAAATTAAAAGTGGGAGATATATATGACTATGACCTTTCGTCTTTTACTTCCCCTTTACACATTCTACATAAAAGTTGGTTCTTTTCAAGGGCTCAGTAGAGAATGAGAATTGGCATTAATTTCTACAAATGCATGCAATTTAAACTTTTGACCAGGAGGTTGACCAGACCAGCTGGTGAAGAATCATTAATTGAATTCTACGTAAAAGGATGGATGGAATGGCTGTGTGGTCAGCGGTGGAATCAACTTGTCTTGCCACTTGCCAATAATTTCGTTCAGGGGATGTAATAGGTAGCAGTGGTTTTTATATTTGTGGGTTGGAATTGCCCGAGAGAGACGGCTCGCTGAAATATTTAAAAGTTGAAAACTGCATTTTTTACAAGAATGCACTCCTAAACTGTCATTTAAAATGCCGCTTTTCCGATAAAGAAAAAAAATCTATATAAGTAATGGACTAGTAATAGAGGATGGGCAAGGGCAATAAAGATGCACATCTTTATAACTTTTTAGCCTTCGCAAGAAATTTCATCGCATTTTTTTGGCTGCACCCCACCAGCAGTCGTCTGCATTATATATTTACACATATGTTAAACTAAAATACTTTTTTCCTGTGCAAAACTTGTCATTCAAGTATTTGAATAAATTACGGAATTTTGCTTGAATAAAAAACAGTCAAGCTGAAAATTGCAAACAGGTGGATATATGTTTATAGTATTTATTAGTGGTTTTTTTCGTCTCTGGAAACTAGATTCAGATGAATCAGTCAATCATGTTAAAAATCGTCTGGCGGTGGTGATGCAAGTCTTATTATTATTATGGTTTTGTCCGTCTAACTTGAAACGGCTTGTGCTGGCAAAACTCCAAATAACAAGGTTCAGGGTTATTTCAGTAGTAAATCAAGAGATAAATGCCTATAACATGCAACTTTTCCGAATCAAAATGCTTTATTTATGTTTATTTAAAGCACTTTTCTTGAGAGTATGAGCAGTAGTAAAGTTCTTCCTGGAGGAATGATAAAAAATGATAATATGATATTGAGCAATACGATATTGGTTAAATTATTGAGAATGCCATAATGATCTGTCATACACTATTGTACTGTATCGGGTAAGACCTTTCAAGGTTGTTTAAATCATATTTCACTTTTAAAAGGATTCTCTGACATACCGTTTGTGTGGCATATTTTTTTCCTGTTAAATTCTAATTTCTTTGATTGACTTAGTTTGTTGCCCAAATTGTGAGAAACTTTAAGTTAAAATCATTAGTAATGCAAACTTTAAAATAAGGAATCTATCCTCCTACTAATACATTTTAGCAGATCGAAGTACTTACGTATGCAATTTCCAAATCATTTAGATGCTACTAAATAAAACTAGTGCAATACCACGGTCATAAAATATACATTTTTCAAAGTGAGTTAGATGCCCGATAATATCGTGAGAGAAATGGATAACTTTTTCGCACAAAAAACAGTCTGACAAAGCATGCAAATCCTCAGATTGCGATATGCAGCTGGATGGACTGGATTGAACGTGGACTCCGAACTTGAATCGATTATTGCTTGTTGTGAGCCAGTTTACATTCACATCGCGAAATATGATCTCCCCCTCTGGATAACATTTTCCACGTTGGTTTTACTTGCAATATGTATGCATTCCTGTATTAATAAGTGTATATGCATGGGATAAAACTATTTTTTTTTTGCACTGCTACTAGGCATCATGCCGGCTCACCTTGAACATACACACGATGCAAAAATATTTCTAAAGGTTAAACGCAGATTCCAGACCAGTTTACTATTATACTGCATCATCATCATAATATATAATACTGGGAAGATTCATATCTTTTTGTACTTTGCAGAAAGACGTCTTCTTTGCCCGAGAGTACATTTCCATTTTCAAGAACACGAGATGGCCAATCATCAACAACAAAAAAAACTGCTGAGTGTGACTGTGACTAGCATGACTTTCCAAGGAGAGGAATTGTAACAAAAAAAAACTGGAATCTCTAGAAGTTGAACATCATCAAGGTCTCAGACAGGTGAGGTTTTGTGGTGGAATGAGGAGCGTAAGAGTCCGCGCTTTATATCTCAGCTGTGGGTACATTTACAACTACAATCACCTTAGCTTGGATCTCCTTTCATTTTATAACTTTAAAAATCATTGTTTAGTAAATACAAAAAGGGAGGTACCTAAGAGAGTGGACCGAAAACAAGCCGGCACACCACATCACTGTCCATGTGCTAGCCTACTAGCAGTCTTCAAAGGATATGTAAATGGAAAATTTACTCCGCAGCATTTTCTTGCTTTTTTTTACAAATGAATAACGTGAAACTAATCTTTTAGGTATTTCCCCTCCCAAACAAGTAAAAATTTGAAGTTTCAATGAGTTAGTTGAGGACTACGACATGAGCTTTGAGAGTACACAACAATCAGTTCATTGGCATACTTCATGGAAAATCCATTTAAAATTAATTTGACAAGTTCACGTTTTACAATGAGTTAATTGAGGACTACGACATGAGCTTTGAGAGTACACAACAATCAGTTCATTGGCATACTTCATGGAAAATCCATTTAAAATTAATTTGACAAGTTCACGTTTTTTGCCAATTATGTTTTCTAATTACAAAACATTTCCGTTAAAGGAACTATGCCGTTCCGAAATAATAAATCTAGGATTTGCACTAAACTAGTGAGGGTCTTTGATCCTAATTTAGAAACTCTATGTACTACATTTCAAATCGACACTTCTTCAGCCTCCCGCAAAAAATTCCACTAAAAACAAAGAGTTTGTGTAATAAAAACATAAAAAGCTCAGTCCTCTCATTCCATGTCTCTTGTTTCTTCATGATCAAGACCAGAAGAGGTAGGGTAGGTTGGGTGATTCCTCAATTCCACAACATTGTCTCCAGTTCACCGTCAATAATTGGGGAAAAGAATAGGTTACAATGAACTCTTTCTCGTACATTCACATCTCTTTACCTCCGCATAATAATAATAAACTTTAATAAAACTATAAACTTTAACAGTGGAAAAAGACGAAGTCGATCGATTTCTCAGGAATTGAATCTCTTGCTATTCCAGTCCTCCCTACCATTTACAAAAAGTTTCTCGAGAGAGTTGCAGAATTTTCAACCTTTTCGCAGGTTCCTTGACAGAGTTTTCGTAGAATTCTGTAATGGCACAACAAAACGCACATTGCCTTTGCCAACACTTTGGAAGCTTTTCTGAATGGAGATTTCCGTTCCAATATGGTAGTAATAGTAGTAGTTGTAGTGGATAACACAATTGCAAAATATTTTCGACAACGACATATCACAACAATAGAAGAAGAGAATAATACTGGATTCGAGAGCATATCATTTTTCACGCCATTTTGCAAACGTTGTCTCTGCAGAAAAGTTTTCATCTCTTGTACATGTTCTCGGGGAAGTTTCACACTTTCTACTTCCACCTGCTAGACAAAATGCATGCAAGGATCCATGAGGCAGAGAAAGCACATTTACCTTTCATACTCATTTAATTTCATTCAGGGAGGCGTGAAAAACACTAATCCTATTTTTGTAGGAGGTTTGCAAGGCAATATTACATAGTAAAAATCCTTACGCTTGGAAGGGTCATACCAACATGAAAAGAAAATTGTTGTAAGTAACGTAATTTTTCCAGTTCGTTTCACCCTCAAAGACAAAAACGCAATTTTGTCGAATGCCCGACCTAAAGCTAACATACTGAAAGTAATTTCGCTACTGAGGAAAAAACAAACGGCAAGAACCAAAAGCTGTTTAAAGCCAGTGATTTTCCCTTATAACCAGAAAAAACTAATATTAAAAGGGGAAAAAATAATTAGTTGTTTGCCCTCCTTCTGCTTCCTCAGATTACATTTTTTTCACTCAAGCCTAATCAAAATTTGCCTTTAATTACACACAAACCGAGAACAATTTACAAGTCCAACAGGGCAACATTAAAAACGGAACTTATTTGATTATGGCTATTATTCATGGAATTCATGATTGAAGTTGAAGTTAAACTTATTTGAATATATTAGAGCAAAAGGGAGTAAGATAATTAAACAATTTTAAAAAGCAAAGAAGCACATTTCTTGTGGGTAACCCATCTTTTAAATGGATCGTTTCACCCTCAAAGACAAAAACGCAATTTTGTCGAATGCCCGACCTAAAGCTAACATACTGAAAGTAATTTCGCTACCGAGGAAAAAACAAACGGCAAGAACCAAAAGCTGTTTAAAGCCAGTGATTTTCCCCTATAACCAGTAAAAACTAATATTAAAAGGGAAAAAAATAATTAGCTGTTTGCCCTCCTTCTGCTTCCTCAGATTACATTTTTTTTCACTCAAGCCTAATCAAAATTTGCCTTTAATTACACACACACCGAGAACAATTTACAAGTCCAACAGGGCAACATTAAAAACGGAACTTATTTGAATATATTAGAGCAAAAGGGAGTAAGATAATTAAACAATTTTAAAAAGCAAAGAAGCACATTTCTTGTGGGTAACCCATCTTTTAAATGGAAAGTTGAAGTTAAACTTATTTGAATATATTAGAGCAAAAGGGAGTAAGATAATTAAACAATTTTAAAAAGCAAAGAAGCACATTTCTTGTGGGTAACCCATCTTTTAAATGGCCACGCACGCATGATAATCACCTGAGCATGAAAAAAAATGATACGGTGAAGAAAAAATTCTTCCCACGTTAGTTAAATAAATGATACATTGTTACCGAAGAAAGACAAGTGAGCTGGAAGTGGGCAAGTCAAAGTCATTTTTTACGAATTCAAAGACGCATCACGACCACTGGCACGACTACAAGTAACGCAGTAAGTCAGGCCATATGTTTTACATTTGGACGATGTTACAATTGCAATTCATTCAAGTTCATATAACCATTGCATTGGAGAAAATCAAACAAAAGGCCAAATTGCATTTTTTAAAAAACAAGATGTAAGCATATTGAAAGAATCTCATTGAAACAAGGAGCAAGAAAAAATATATTGCAAAATGAAAGCAAACGTCCCACTGACTCTAGAAGAATAGAATGCACAGCATGAATTAAGTACTAGCGCAACTATCATTTCATGGTTTTTTAAAAGGAGATAATTCGTGTATGTAACACAGAACACTGGATACCTGTATTTAGCTGTTTGAACCATGAAACCCTAAAGAGTAAAAACGCTACCAATATGTGTTATGAATTAAGTATCAACATATCGCCTAGAATGAGCATCGTCTTGTCAAGATGAAGCAAGATTGAAGTTACAGGTAAGTAAGGCGTTTAAAATGATGAATCTAGAAAGGTGTAGAATCACCTATTTTGCGAGTTAGTTTCAAGTTTTAAGCGGAAAAGTACTACCCGTTTTTTATATCTTGGGAGTCCATTCGTTTTTTTTATTTCTGAACAAAAAAAATATGCCATGTATTATTACACCAATATTGAGTGAAATTAAGACCTAAAATAACTTTTGCATTTGTATTTCTTATCTTGAAAAGAGCAAAATGATACACTCTCAATCACAAATATTCTTCGTTTTTTATCACCCACTCTCTTTTTAATTCAGAGATGAATCATCATTTATTTAGTTTAACAAGTTAGAGTTATGCAAAAACCGATTTGATATTAGTATTTGCACTTTTGCTTGCTTCAAGCAATCCTCCAAAGATTTTCAGCTTGCTTGACTGCATACCATTATTATGTAGAGTGACTGTTGAACTCGCTTCTTCATCACTACTTATTCTGTAATAAAAGACACTGCATTTGATTGTAGCTGTTGTAAAATTGAGCACATTCCAGGATGATGGCCATGGTTTGCATTGCAAAAGAACACGTCTTCAAACTTCATGTGCCATTATTATCTTAATGTCCATCTATATTCTTTTTTACAAGCGTAAGCTTAACTCGCGTTATGATCTGATGATGTGATGCAGCACTTTTTAAAAATCTCGAAAAAAAATGGGGAGCTCACCCTGAAAAGGAATATTATACCAACTAGGGATGATGAAGATCGAGGTGGTGCCCACCAAATCAGGTTTCACAGTGCGATTCTTCATCTTTCATCTTCCCTTTATTGTCATGATTTTTTAATGCAGGCACTCATCCTATCATTACTGTCTAAAGATTATTTCATTTAGCTATAAAATATTTCCAAATCGTCATCATAAAAATGGAGAAGCGTTTTTTTACAATGTTCTTCCTCACATTTAAGCAATTTAATTATTACAATAAATCTTTAATTTATGCACGCATAACTTCCATTAAAAATATTCGTGTGTGAAGGTGAAGGAAATAGTAGAGGCCGAAAAGGGAGTCATTGAGATTCCTATAGTAAACGGAAGATATTAAAAGGTATTTTATGAGTTTTAAACCATATCTATTGCACACAAAGGTGGGGAGGACGCTTCAGTAGTAAAAGTAAAAATCGACGAACATTTTCGGTTTTGCAAAACACAAAAAACACCGCCAAATTCTTAGAACTTCCTGCACCACGCCGAAGGGCAACCGACCGATGTATGTATTAAGGCGTGAAGTTCGTTAAAATGATCAAACAAGCTTGGTAATCAGTAATTGAATTCATGCTAATTTTATTAAGCATTACAAATCATGGAACCTACTTATTCCATCCCTATTGGTCTGCATGCATCATTGCATTAGAATATGATCTTTCCTCTAAAAAAAGTGAGCTCTTGACGTATTGATAAATCTTCATAAAATTGGGCATAGTCTTGTGCAACCAAACTTTTAAAGCTTACACATCGAGATCAAATCATATGGAAATAGTTAGTAACTGGTAAGACCTGATCATTTATCGAGAACTGAACTGAAATGAACAGCAAATATAACCTTCTTATCTGTGTAAAATGCAAAAAATAACTCATCTCCTCTCTCTCGCTACTTTTGACTCGCTTATGGATTTTAGTCACACAGTCTATTTCATCATTTTTGTGTTGTTGTTGATGATGATGATGAGGATATTTTTAAAAACTTACTGGAACTTTTTACTTTGCCTGATTAAATGAAATCGAAAAGGTATAATTTAAAAAAAAGAGAAACTTGGTTGCATTTAAAAACTTAGATATGGTAATGGTAGTAGTAGTGAGTGATACCTAAATTTTAAGAAAAAAAGGGAAAAAAGTTGCACATTATCAAGTTTTAATCATATAGCTTACTTCTCACACCACCCCAAAAATGAATGATAATGTTCGATTCTACTACATTTAGATGATCATTAGCATTAAATCACTGTAGCTTGCTTGCTACTTTACCAATTCAAAGCCAAAGTGAAGCCACACACCAGAAATATATTACCTACATAAAAATTCTTTCAGATTAAGATGGAAATGAGATGATTTGAGTGAGTGAGTGCTGCTGATCAGATCAGTGATGGTACGTTCTCGTGTACACCTTTTTAAACCATGCATACCTATTAACCAACCCCACCACACCATCATCATATCTTTCTGCTTTTTCTTATCATCGTCAAAAAAAAACGAGTTAGAATACGAATAAAATATCCACATAAACTTGAATTGCATTGCTATTGCTAAAGCAGTGATATGATGATGATGATCATCATCATCATAAGTTTTAAGCTGTAATATGAAAAGGCCGACCAAACCAAATCCATTCACTCACAAGGCACGTGACTGATTATGCTGTAAAGGAGCATATGATGATGACTGTACGTAGTAATATATTTCATTTTCTACAACTTTTGACTCGACTTGGAGTAGCGGAGCGGTATGTAATAGCAATATCGTAATAATAATATCCATCGATAGTCAGTCAGTCATTTTGGTAGTTTAACAATAAGCGTAATATTAAACACAAAAGCAGGCAGTTTTTCTTGACTATCCTTGACTTCCATTCCTTCAAACTAACTAACTACTACGCAGATATAGGTATAGTTATACTTGATATCCGTAATAATAATCCCAGTACTGTTCCATCATTATTATTACGACACATGCAAACTGTACATATAAATAATTCTGACACTGCCACTCTGACTGACTATGTGCCATCAAATCATATTACCGTCATTATGTGCAATGCAAAAAGATATCATGCATCGCTGCTCTCTTCGATGCTCGTTATACCTGGAAAAATAATTATGGAATTTTGTAGTGCTGCTGCTGCTGCTACTTCAGCTTTTTATTGTAAAAAATCGCATGCAAGAAGCCCACGTAACAGAAACGTGCGGAAAATAGCATGCAATTCATAATCGTCTATGGCATAAGTAAACAATGTGCCTCCTCGAATATTTTAAAAATTAAATGACGCTAGACATTCCGCTAGGAACAATGTTCTTTCATTTGTCACCTACCAAAGAAAAAAAAATTCCAGAAAATTTAAATTAAAAAATGAAAGGTTTGTCAAGAACATTTTGGACTGGAAAAATACTAAATCGGGATAGTATGTTCCTTTTTTCCTAGAATATTGAATACGAAATTCTCATAAGAAAAGTGGAAGCTTAAGGAAGTATAAAATGAGATGATAAAAGAAGTTGACAAATCTACAGTGCATTGATTTCAAGGGTGTGCTCTCTTCCACACTCACCGGTTGAGTTGAGTGTGATGATGAAAGCGATTCAAATTCAAATTAAAATCTTCTTAAAGTTCATTATTCAGCTACGTCACATCCTCTTGTCACAAAGTGAATAATGAAAAGCTCTTCTGTATCCTTCAGTAGAAGGAAGAATGGATATAAGTGCACAAAAAACAACTTGCGACATATCCAGAGAGATTTGTGCGTGCGTGTGTCAAAGTCTGACTGAGGAACACAATAAAACTTGTATACGCCTATCACATGAAACTGATCTTCATTACTTTACATAACCCTAAATAGAAATTTAAATTGCTCTCAATTTTTTTTTATCTTTTAATCTTTGAGTAGTCGTTGAATATAACTTACTCTCAGATTTTTTCACTTTTGAAACTACCTTTGTTACGTCCTTACCAACCGTCTCACTAATATTTATTCTTTGCCTACACAATTATTACTCTATGATTACATTAACCTGTATNCTCAATTTTTTTTTATCTTTTAATCTTTTGATGCCAAACAAATCAAACTCCTAAATGTCTCTGGAACTTGACATCGGGGTAGTTCAGCTCAATTCTCCCGATAATACATGGAAAAATTTGGTAATGAGGACCTATCGAAAACTCACAGTTAATTACATAACTTTCATATCACCAAACTAATCTTGAATTAGCTGGACAGATAAATTAGGGAAATCTATATGAATTAGCAATGAATGAAATGTTGACATCACCAGAAATATCAATCAGCTTGGCGGGTTCAGCAGAGCTCTTGATGATTTTGAAATCGAATGGAAATTTTTTACGCAAGACCATAATAACATTTTGGACTAGACACAACTTTTCATGCGCCGTGTTTTTTTTTTGCACGATGTACAAATTCATAAAAACATTCAGCAGAGCGCATGGAAGAGCAGGATACAAAGTATTGCTTTTCCATTAGAATTAAAACATTACCCAGCCAAGCCAGGCCAGGCCACTTGAAGACTTTGGCTAATGATAACCTCTGCAATCTAAAAGATGTACATACGTATTTTCACGTGCTAAAAGAATGATGATCTGTTTTCATAAAGGAAATGAATGTCAGCACTTGTTTTTGTCTGTTATATGCATAAAGTCAAATGTTTGCTTAAGCGATCATCACACTTTCTAAACCAGAAAAATTAAAAAACTGATCATTATTATTCGCGGATGATGATGAATGATGATAAGACTACGGCCCCAAAATTTCACGATACCGTACCGTGCAATAATATCGATACATGTAAAGTCGATAAATTCACGTTTTGTATTTATCCATTTGACAAAGGTGAAAATAAGAATTCAAATTGAAGTAGTACTCGCAGATTGCAGACCAGAAAAGCCATCAGCCTCCTGTCCCGTCTTTCATGCTCGCATGCTGACGTAAAAGCAACGACTTATCATCATTATGCATAATGTACAGTTATGACAAGGAAAAAAAATCCAAGTATAAACATCGAAATCAAGGATTGCTAGCTTCTCTCTAGATCTGGATAAATCTCAAAATATGCAAAACATTAAACAAGGAAAATATAACAAGCTTCGTTGATCATTGATCCTACCACAATCACAACGAAGTTACTCTTCTGCTTAAATGATTTTTGATATGATGATGAGTTCAAGAGAAACTCAAAACAAAAATAAACTGAAGTGAAGTTGTCTTCATTTCAACAACTGATTACGGATAAAATCTCGATCATAAAAGTAGTGAAAATAATAAGATGAGGTATTGGAATTTCCATTAAAGTTTATGCATTACCTGCTGCGCCTCATAATAATGTCATTGATTTCTCCATTTTTTGCAACGTTAAGGAGCATTGACTTTGCCTTGGATTTGGAAACGAAAATTTTCAATGCATACAAAACCAATTGCATTTTCTCTTCTTTAGAAATTGCAAAATGGAAAAGCCAGTGATCAGCATAAAAACTCTAAAAATAATTACAGTATTCTGACTTCCTCTTCCTAGGAAAAAAAGTGCTTATGCGAATAGAACATTAAAAATGGAGCATTTCTCGAGAAATTACGAATGTAACATCTCATCATGGCTCCAGGAATAGTGACAGTGTACACAGTACAGCCATTAAAGAACTAGTAGTCATTACTTCTTTTACATAAAGGAGAAATATCAGGATACTACTGCTACCTTATTCATAATCAATAAAAGCTTTCAATTTCCCATATTGCGCTCACGAAAAGAACTTTCCGAAGGTCACTCTTCCAATTCAAGTCGATTAAGCAGAATGTCCAAGAAAAAGACATTCGGACAAATATAAGTTACTGGCAGTGGCAGTAGTAGTACAGCTCAACTTTCACGTGCCCGCTGGAATTGGAAACCTACTTAAGTCAAGTCACAATGACATGGGATAAATTTAATGATAGACTGTGTGCATATTATACGTAAGTA
>JAHZMX010000412.1:0-11377 GCA_027743895.1 Seira musarum
AATTCGCAATAAAACTTGGTAACTTTATCAAGCATAAACGGAAAATAATTACCATTTTTGCTATTTTTTTATTTCTAGCATTAGACAGCTTGAGCGTTAGACTGTGAGACTTAGGATTTCAGAGTCATCATCATCACACTTGTTACTTTCAAATTAAACATGGAAAGAAAAAATGAAAAAATAGATGTTTATTGTATTTTGTTTTATTATGTAGCAGAGCTATCAGTGAATATTGATTTTGATGCGTCAGTTTGTTCGTCTCCTTCAAAATTAACTACTCTAACGGCGATTGAATTTTTTCATGAGAACATGGGTGCTTAAATAAAGCAGCTTGTGAAGAGGAAAAAAGTGCAAAAAACTATGAGGGATTGTAAAATTCAAATTTCTTTATTTATGTTAGTCAAACTAAACTAATCTCGGTGGAAGCTCGCTAGAGTCAGTAGCCCTTGCTAAGCGCTCAGGCTGATTTTTGTGCGCTTTGTTAACAACAACAAATGCTACTGTACGGCTAATTTTTTTGCTACTGACTTAAGCAAGCTTCCACCGAGATTAAGTATTTTCTCAAAATTCTACTTTCATTTTCAAACTTATAAGCACCAGCTACGCATCTACAATTGGTCTAACAGTATTGTACATATTTCATCTAGAACGTTTACCCTTACTTGATTTCTTGGTTGGTGGAAAAAATGTGTGCTTTTTCCACCAAGTGTAAGCTAGTGGAACAAACTGCATATTTCATCATTTGAATGTGAATGGTACAAGTAATGTCAGGAATCTCTTTGTTACGGGTATTTTCACAAGTGTTATTGGTTGAACTCTATCTTGTTTTTAAGGAAATGTCTTTCAAAGATTCGACGGAATGAGTGGAACCGCTTTCCGTCTGTTTTCACTCAGAATACTTTCGCCTGACATACCATCAGTAACGAGTGGCAAGTTGAACCGGAACTGAGAAAATGTCTTTCCTTTCCATGGCGAAAAAGCCAACCACAGAACTAAGTATGCTCATCCATATATACCTACTCATGTGCCTTATCAAACAGAGAGGGTTCGTCTATCCACAAATTTCCGGAAAATTTATCCTTGTCGTCAGTTTAGCAAACGAAAGGTTTTCAGCTGAATGAATTGATAAAAATGGTTGAGAAGTTAGATGAAATGAACTTTTGCATGCATCAGTGAGAATGTTTTTGCAAGGATTGGGAAACCTGTTGATGAGCAACAATGATAACCCTAAAAAAAGCATTAGGGTAAAGGACAAAACATGCGGTTCAGTTTCTAAAAATACGTATTTATTTTATGACATTTTATTCTCGTGAGTCTGTGTCTGAGACATAAGATGCTATTATTTCGAAATCAAGATAAAGAAAATGATAATTCATTTTTGTGATACACCTGCGATTTGGGATCCTATTATTTTTGGAAACAGAAGAGTAGAAGCCCGCAGATATCTTCTTACGTATGTACTTTCAAATACAATAGAGTCGTTTTTATCGCATTATCTATTTTCCAATTTTTTTAGGCCGATTTGCATCTCCAAATTACTTCTGTAGCGCTGGTGGTCCCTTTGCCTTCTTTAAGTAGAATTAATGGATCTTTTACTCTTCTCTCGAGAAAAAACCAACAATTCATTTTATTTAGCCAGCAGCATTTCTAACGAGTATTTGAACAACGAAGCCACCGCTACGGTATACTAAAGCATCGCCATCACCGCCATCGTCGCAGTTCAGTCCGGGCAAAGTCCTCTCTGATTTTCTTCTTCTTTTTTTTTCGAGGCCAATTTGCAAATTGGAAGCTCAACTTGTTGGCGTTTCTTTTGTGAAAACGTAGCCAAACTGAAAATTCTCCGCATTTTAAAAGTCCCACATTGTGGAAGCCACAATCTTGAGACGCAGATTCGTTGAATTGATGATTTTTATTTTTCAAGCGAATGAATGCTTTTGGGTACTCTTGAATACTACAACTACCACCATCATCTTCAGCGGAGAAAATACAATGGGCTTTATAGAAAAACACATTTTGCAATGACGTAGAAAACAATCCCCCTTTTGAGAAATGCCAAGGAACAAAGAACAATTTTCAGTCCCATTCTTTACTGATTCTTTTTTTGAGTTTGAAGAAAGATGAATGACGAATGTCTGTGGTGGCACAGGTAAACTTTTTTCGACGAGAAAATCGCATGGAAAAATGTGGAAATTCTTTTACTTCGTGGGAATTTTTGTAAATATATTTTCCCCGTATTCAATAGTTGCCATACCATTGGACTTTAAAAACATTTTNAGAAAATACAATGGGCTTTATAGAAAAACACATTTTGCAATGACGTAGAAAACAATCCCCCTTTTGAGAAATGCCAAGGAACAAAGAACAATTTTCAGTCCCATTCTTTACTGATTCTTTTTTTGAGTTTGAAGAAAGATGAATGACGAATGTCTGTGGTGGCACAGGTAAACTTTTTTCGACGAGAAAATCGCATGGAAAAATGTGGAAATTCTTTTACTTCGTGGGAATTTTTGTAAATATATTTTCCCCGTATTCAATAGTTGCCATACCATTGGACTTTAAAAACAATTTTCTCTGCTGATAAACAAGACTTTTTATTTTTCTTTTGAAATTCCCAAATGCTGGCTGACTGTCAGAGCGGGAACAGTTATAAAGATTCACATTTGAGCATCCTGCATCAAATTATGGAAAACCTGGATGAATTTTACATTAATGTCATGAAATGTGTGGGAGGCTCAGCATAATTTATGCTTCTAATGTTATGATTTTGGGTTATGGTGTTGTCTTTTTCTGAAATAAATACAGTGTCTGAAAAACTACCTGATTGACAGTGGTAAAGTTAAAGACAAACACAAATCATTCAGCTTTAGGAGCATTTCATAAAACAGCATAAGATTGTTATCAATTTATGATTTCATTTAAAATATGTTCAAACAAAATGTTTTTTTTTGTTTCATTTCAGAGCACTTGACTAAGGAGCCTCATTTATAAGCCCAAAGGCGAACGTGTGGGTTGTAGATCCCTTCCTATTATTTGCAAGGATGACTTTGTCAAAGAATCCCGCTACAAGAATGTAATTCTTTCGCTTCGCTGGTGAAAAGAAAAGGCGAAAGTGTGGGTTGTAGATCCCTTCCTATTATTTGCAAGGATGACTTTGTCAAAGAATCCCGCTACAAGAATGTAATTCTTTCGCTTCGCTGGTGAAAAGATGAGGAAGGCGTTACAAGAAGACGACGTTGCAAGAATCTCTAGTCCTCTGGCTTCTGCGGTACAGGTCGCAGCGAGTGTAATGAAGGAGATACCTTCATAAAATAAAAGTGGACTGCTACAACCTTCTTCAACTTCTTCTTCTTCTACCTTTCTTCTTCCTTCCGGGGAATTTGTTTTCGTTGGATTCAGCTCTTTCTCTCTCCTTATCCCGTGTCCACGAGAGCGTGCTATTGCATTATCCCGACCGCGGAGGATAGATTTAAAAGTTAACCAATCTCATTTCACCATTTATCTCTTTCCTTTATGCACTACATCATGGGGAATGGAGTAATACGAGCGGAGTGAGCCGCTGCGTTGCTTTACGTTGGTGAGGTAAAAGAAATTGAAGTGGTCTAAAACTTCGTAAGAGAGTCGACACAGTCAAGTGAACAAAAAATTGTGTGGTTGGACTATAACCATCATCATAATCAGAAGAATAGGCCCTTCTACCAAATTTTTCAGCAATGGGGAAAGAAGAGAAAGGCAGCGGGGATCTGGAAAGCGTCTATGTCACGTATTGGAATCGTCTCCAGCATTCTCTCTTCCTTTCATTCCTTCTTCTGGCCGCGGTTGCCACCACAGTTTTTCTCATCATCTCCTTCGTCTCGGGACACGTAGGTCTAGTTCTTAGTTTACACCTCAAAATACAAAAAATGCATCTAGTCATCATCATCATCATCATCATCAAGTTACTCTTTCTAGATTCTCCGTGAAAAAACCATGTCATCATCATCTTTTATCATGTCTTAAACCAAAACCGACGCCTATAAGGTTTCATTTCCTTCTACATCCAAAGATAACAAGTTCATTTCAAAATCAGGATGGTTAAAGGGTAGATGGTGAAGCTGAAATAAAAATAAGCTCTGTTAACTTTTTTTATTTTGATGATAGGCTTTAGCTTCCCTTCATATGTTCATTTTTTTCTATCTAATTTCCACATGATTCAACCCACCTAACTCGGGTGGATTTTCTTTTCTTTGTTGTTGTTAGTTTAGAACTTTCTATAACTTTTTCTGGCCACAGAAAAACGTATGTCTTGTACACTCCACATTGTTTTGTTGAAAATACTTTTCTCACAAAAAATTGGGGAAAACCTATTTTCCCAGAAAAAACTTTTTTTCTGAGGGTAATGTAATGAAGATGCAGTTCTCTCTCTCGTCTTAATAGCTAAAAGGACATTTTCGGCCAAAGAAACCGAATGAATGACAGTCTACACGCAAGACTTCATGGACACACACATACACTGTCTGTTTTTATAGAGTTTAGTCATTGTTTAATGGACTTTATACCCACCATCCAGTATGACTGTATAATTAACGGGATAACACGCGTTGATAACAAGCATAGAGGGATATAAATAGAAAAAAGGCAAAAAGCCGGAAAAGTAAGACGTGCCTGCACTTTCTTTCACGTTCTAAAAAATGTAATCACAATCACGAAAGGTGAACTACATAGTGCAACATAACAGAAGTATAAACACGAACAGATATGTCAGCAAAAGTCTGTTTTTACACGCTATCTCTCTCCACTGGGGAGAAAGCTCCCAACACTTCAAGCCATGAAAAATAGATAGTTTTTGCACTATTCTCCTTTCCAATTGANAACGGGATAACACGCGTTGATAACAAGCATAGAGGGATATAAATAGAAAAAAGGCAAAAAGCCGGAAAAGTAAGACGTGCCTGCACTTTCTTTCACGTTCCAAAAAATGTAATCACAATCACGAAAGGTGAACTACATAGTGCAACATAACAGAAGGATAAACACGAACAGATATGTCAGCAAAAGTCTGTTTTTACACGCTATCTCTCTCCACTGGGGAGAAAGCTCCCAACACTTCAAGCCATGAAAAATAGATAGTTTTTGCACTATTCTCCCTTCCAATTGAATGTGTAAGTNAACACTTCAAGCCATGAAAAATAGATAGTTTTTGCACTATTCTCCTTTCCAATTGAATGTGTAAGTTGTGATAGGAGAGCGTCATTTGAAGTGGCTCACAAGGAGGATATCTTCATCGCAATTTTTTTTGTTACAACATGAGCTGAACTCGTTCCTGATATGACGATAGAAATAGAAGGGTGCTACAATTGTACATTGGGGAAAAGTGGAATTGAATTTCACGAGAAAGAAGAGACGATGACATGACTTGGATAATATCGCTTTTCCCTTCATTTGTATAAGGCATTTTGAAGAAAATCGAATGAGCACTGAAGATTGTACCGTTGCGGAAAGGAAGGATGATTATTTTCGCACTGACTTGCGTTTAAATTAGGCCAGAGTGGAAGGAAAGGAGAAAAAACGCTACTTTTCTTTACTCTTTCCTTGACTCGGGAACGAGTGTAATAAAAGTTGTTTTATTTTCTGATGACTCAGACTCTCTCCTTTCTTGATCCTTTCTAATTCATTTAAGATAGAAATGTTATAGAAGGCGGAAATGAATGCTATTAAGCCAAGATAAAATACAATTTAGGGAATTGCTCCAATAGAAAAAAAAGATGTCAATGGAATTCTAATAGGAAATGCTGTTAAATTGATGGCATCCACTGTGCCCGGAAATTAATTGGATCTATATGAAAGTGTTACACATACATTACATATGTTCATCTCTTTTACAGGATGTGGTCTCCACAACGTCGCAGGTGTCAATTGTCCTCTCTGCACTGGGAATACTCTTGGTGGTTTTCCTCGTGGGCCAGTTCCCCATATTCCAGAAACACACTTTCTCTTTTGCACTCTCATTCTTCGTTATACTCACCCTGTCGGCTACGATATTTCTTACGAGCCATGTGTCATCTCCATGCAGACCTGCCGATCATTTGATTCCAGTGTTCATCCTCATATTTGCAGTGAATACGATGATGCCTCTACCAAGATTTGCTGCACTCGTCGTTTCTGTCCTACTGATTATTGTACATTTGCTGTTGGCAACATTACTATCCGATGAATTTACGGATTCTTTGGGACGCCAGGTAAACACTAAAGATTAGAAATTGAATAATAATATTTAAGAATTTGGACTTGTAACAATTGACGGCGTCTTAATATTTGATGGACATTTGAAGAAATACTTAAACTTTTTCCAAAGGTTTTAAATAAAATATACATTATTCCGAATCAAGTGATAAAAAGTATGTCAGTCATATTAGCGTAGAACGTGGCGCTTCAAAAGATGGAAATTGTGCAAAGCAGTCACTTCTTATTCTGCCAGCACACGTTGCCTACATTGAATACGAAATGGTAAGGAAGCGAAGCGACGGTGTGTCCCCTGTGGGACAGAGAAAACGTCAATGTATTATCGATGCACAAAACGTTAAGTTAAAGCGCACAGACTATGAGTCTCTGGGCCATAACTGTCAAATGAAAAAGACTACCAATAGAGATGATTCAAGTCAATTTATAAAAAAGCAATCCAACTTTATAAATATTTCGGTTGGAGATGGAAGCTGTATTTTTGTACCATTCCTGGTTCTGACTCTGCAATATATTTTATTTCCCTATCCTCGCTCGATTCCTAGCATTGTCCCAAGGGATCCACTGAAGAAGTGACTTGTCTGCAAAAGAATTGAGAAAGACGAAGTTATGGGGCAATGTGGGCACATACTTGTTTGAAGGTCTGAATCATGATGTCTCGGTAATTCATTGCAAAAAACGGAAGAAGCTTAGGTGCATAAGGCGCTTCCACGCAAATTTTTTGATGAAGACAAGAGAAAATTTAAAAAATCGAGACGCGTCTTGTCAAAACTTGTTTTGTATTCAAAATATGATCCACTCATAATAAGATGGAAAATGAGGATTTACTTACTATTCGAAGCATTTTTTTCTAGAATGGATTGTATTGTGAATGGGTTTGCCAAATTAATTTTCTCGGATGTATTGCGTGACTCAGAATTCCTTTGCGCTCTACCATCCCCATTCAATGTTCGAACTTTGGATTGACTTGAAAGAATTGGGAAAAAGTAATGAAAAAAGTTTGCAAAGAAAATGAACGGAAGAAAGATGTGGATGCTTCGATACATATAATGGCCATAAAATATGCAATTAACGTAGACCTTAATTCTAGATGAAAAACGTAAAAAAATGGACTAGAAGGAGTCATTCTATGAAACCGTGAAATACGAAATAAAAAATTTGTACACGCTTTCGACGCTAAGACGCACTGAAAAACTTACGAGCTAGTTAATATTTTATCTCCATTTTATAATTTACAGGTTTAGTGAAATGACAAATGACCTGTAGTATTATGGACTGTATAAAACTACTTAAAGGATTTCAACAATAAAATTGATTTTGCTTGCGTAGGCTGCAGCTGGAGGAGTATTTCTACTAGCCGGTCTCATCGCCGGTTCATATCACCAACAAATGGCTCTCATTGCCCATAAAAGAACATGCGACAGCACAAAGACATGCCTGGAATCGAGGGTAAGTAAATCCGCATTCAACATCAAAGCTAATACTACTTTTACTATCTCTCTTTCTCTTGTCATTATTCTGTTAAAATATACGAAACCCCTTTCAGGTGAAATTGGAATGCGAGAAGGAGCAGCAAGAACAGTTACTCTTATCGGTCATTCCAGCTTACATCGCTGCTGAGGTATGTATAACAAAACACAAAGAAATGCAATCATAATAACATTAACCTTAAGCTGATTCGTTTAGAGCGACCAGTTACATACAAGTTCATTTTAGACCGGATCAAAGTACCTTTCCTTAAGCTTAGTTTTATCACCGAGTTCTTTAAATGAATGCAATTTGAATGCTTTTGTCGACAAGTTACAGAAATTCATAGGCACTTTTCAGAATGAATTGAAACGGATAAAACGGAATGAAACATTTCAATTGTCCCTGAAAACTTGATTGGAACATAAAACTCAGACTGGAACTGTTGAGTTTACTTTGGAATTGTATTAAGTACTTCTTAAAGAACTCCCTAGTCTTCCAGTTATTGCGCTTGCTAAGAACTAGGATTAAGTACTAAAAACTACCAAGGGTCAACTCTAGCTCTGGTGGAGCATATATCTTTAATTTCAAAGGGGAAATACTGTGGCAATTGAATTAGGGAATCGGCATGCCGTCTTCCTTTACAAATGAACCAGCTGGAACATTTCCTTAAAGGAACACGAGTTTCCATTTATTCCCCCGCAAAATGTAGTCTTGCAGGAAGTAGCAAAGATTTTTTTATTAATAATTAAACACATAAAGTGGACTAGAGAGAAACCTTTGGTGGAAAGTGAAAGCGGTCCCACTACTACTTTCTTTATATCTACTTAGTCATTGCTCCTACACTTTTTAAGGAGTCTTCATGGTAACAATAACCATTTTAAATGTAAGGAGCACAAAAAGGTCTTGCGAAAAACTACACTTCTCTTATTTCAAAAAGAATTAAACTTCCCCTGGGGAGAACTACAGTGAAAGTACAAAGGCGCATCACTCTAGTACTCCTCCACATCTCCCGCGCATTTCTTCATCTTCATAAAGTAGATGTAGGAATTCAATTACGGAATGATGATGACAAAAGAAAAAAATGCAAATGCTTTCACTTGTATTTAAGTATAGCGCCGTTTAAGCACTAGGTCCCTGGAGAGGAATGCCTCCTAAAGCTTAAAAGAACAATGAATTATTGTAGCAATTTAATGAAGCAGTAAAAATTCCTCGACGTGTAAAATTAATTATGAGATTTTTCACTGAAATAACATTTAATTTTTGCGTAGGTAAAACGGAATATTATGCTGAAAATGGCGGATGCCTGTCAAGAAATGAGCCCAGCAGCATCATCAAGGTTTCATGATATGTATGTTCAGAGGCACAATAACGTCAGGTGAGAAACCCTTTTCACTTTCTCTTTAAGCATAATAAAATACAATGCATGAAAGGTGATTGCGTCGTGAATATTCACACAAGCTAAAACTTTTTCCGCCTTTTCTTGATATGATAGAAGGGAAAAGTTTTTTTATTTGGCTTCGCGAGGAAAAACTGAGATTAAAGACACTCTTTGTTGAATAATACATGAATCGTATCCATTAATCACAAAACTTCTCTGGAATACCGAATGAGATGGACAAGAAGTCAAAAATGAATGTTGTTATCACTAATGGCGCATTGCAGTGAACGACAACGACTGATACATGATATTTCCCTCGCATAATCTTTTTTTTACATTTTCTTGAGACGAACAGTTTGGGATCGAATGAATGTCGTGTGGGTTGATTAATGAAATTTGTTTTTTTATTTCCAGCATACTTTATGCTGATATCGTAAACTTCACACCTCTCTCTGAGAAACTGAGCGCGTCTGACTTGGTGAAAACTTTGAACCAACTTTTTGGAAAATTTGATCAGATTGCACAGGTATGAAGAACTTATCAGTTTTCACCTTAATTTATGTCATATCATGATGAAATAATTATTATCTCTTGTTTTTCATGTAATTCGTCTTCTTCAGCAACACTGCTGCATGAGGGTAACTTGAGACAAGTAATGATTTTTTAAAAGATTGGATTTTATTTTCTAATAATTTGCGTAACATTTCATTTATCACATCATGTAATTTCCAAATTAATTCTTCATTGGTTACTTTCATCGCTGTACTTTTGTTTGTTAATGGAGATGTATCCGTGCTTTGTTAAGTACATCGTCTACGTGAATGTTCATTTATTCATCAGATTTAGTTTTTGGATTAAGATGAAGAGGATTACTTTGTGTGTCCTCTTTTCATTTAACAACAGACTGAAAAGGAATAGAATTGAAAATGAGACCACAGGGATCTCACAAGTATATACATTAAGACTATAATACATTTGAGCATCTGGCTATGAGAAATAAATGAATTCCAGAAGTAGTTTCCTTTATTACCCCATTCCCAAACTCATAAGGTGACAAGACGGTGAACTTTGTTTATTTCTTTACCATGCGTAGAATCACCACTACGACTACCACCACTGTAGTTTTCATTTTGAAAATGTCATTCCAACTTGTTACAAAATTTATTATGCCTTTGTATGCGGAATTTCTTATTTTATTATATCGCCTCTTTCCTTTTTCTCATTTCTCTCTTTAGAATGGTTCGTCAAGCGACTGGAGTTCCTGTAGATATGCGAATCGGAGTTCATTCAGGAAATGTACTTTGCGGCGTGCTGGGTTTACGTAAATGGCAATATGATGTATGGTGAGTNTCTCATTTCTCTCTTTAGAATGGTTCGTCAAGCGACTGGAGTTCCTGTAGATATGCGAATCGGAGTTCATTCAGGAAATGTACTTTGCGGCGTGCTGGGTTTACGTAAATGGCAATATGATGTATGGTGAGTCCTTATACTTTGAAGATCTTTCAAAAACTGATAACTATTCTTTTGAGTCTTTAAATTCATAAATTAATTCGCAAAATTTAATTTGTTTTCACAGGAGCGACGATGTTACGTAAGCAATTTAAGGATTCAAATTTGGAGACAAATACGTGTTTTTCCAATGTTTTGAATAAATAAATGTTTTTTTATCTGCAATTATAGGACTGCAAATCATATGGAGAGTGGTGGGATGCCAGGGTAAGAATTTTTGAATTTTCTTAGCTTTAACTACCTTATATTACTTTAAGGAAACGGATGTCACGTCATCATAACTTGCCTATCAAATTGCAAACTCGAAAAAACGGAAACTTTTGTCAGAAGTCGACGGATGTAAGAAATATGCTCATATATCACTTGATTTAATTAAAACAAAAGAAGTGTTTATACAACACAATTTTATCAAGACAGTATTGTTTAATCGTGAGAAATATGTGTGGAAATCGGTACATGGTATGCATATTCATTCCCACATCTAACGTCGTTTACAATGGCATAGTCATAACAACCACATGAGGTTTCACTCAAATACTTTAGTCTGCACAATTTATTTGATGTTCAAATAGGATAATGCAAAAAAGGTGACCCTAATATTGTCCCATGTGAAAAGACGTTGATGTAATAAAAGTTTTTGATCGAAATTGGAACACGTGCAAATGATTGCATGATGATCATAATCTATTCTTTTCATAATCATAACATTACATAACCGTAGATCCTCATGTAATAGTTTTTTCCTCTTCTTGATATTTCAGGCGAGTGCACATCACAAAAGAAACGCTGCTTCAACTTCAGAAT
>JAHZMX010000413.1:0-26222 GCA_027743895.1 Seira musarum
TTATACGAACTTACCCGGTTCCTGCTCAGATTTTTTCTCGTCCTCCGCCTCCTCCTCCACCTCCGCAACAGCTTGCTCATCTATTTTAAGAGCTTCTTCATCATCGTCATCCTCACCATCATCCTCTTCAAGAACGACGAAGGAAGTTTCGTCAGGTTGTTCTTCCTTCAGACTTCTCTCGTTTTTAATTTTAAGATCACTTTCTCCAGTACCGTCATTATTATCCACTTCCATTGCTGACGTAGAATCATCATTTAATGTATCGGGGTTGGATGTGGCTTTACCCTCCTCACTGCCTCCATCACCGGTGACTGGAGCTTCAGATTCAGATTTATCCATTGATTTAATCTCAGTTCAGTAATTTTGTTTGACAATCACTGGATATCTAATAAAATATGTGGTTTATGTCGTTATAGTTTAGTTCTTTTCAAAGTCAAATTCAAACCTATTTAGAAAAGGTTAAATTAAGGATATTTCTATTAAAAGATATTAATTTTTTACCTTTCTCCATCTGATTTCGGCTTTCTCGTGAAGTGAAGTGGATATACAGCAATGCTGTATTGTATTAATGGACAGTCACAGACACAGAGGCAGCTAGAAAAAAAGCCAAAAGCGTTGCGTTATGCAAGCAAACAAATGTACCCCCATTATTGGTTCATGAAACATTAGCAATCCAATCCACATGCCTTCACATAGACAAAGATATAAAAATATCAAACCATGCTTTCTGTGAATATGAAAAAAGACTTTCTAACGGAATTCGGTAGTACCTTGATTAAAAATTAAAATTATGTAACTAAAAAGTATTAAAATGTCGAAATGGAATCATTCCATAATATCAAATATAACTCCCACACTTCGATTTTATTCGGTAAGTTATGTAAGGTATACGTATAACTACTACATAGAAATAGAATATTGTTCGTCAGAACACAATAATTTCGAAGAACAGAACTGGAGGAATTTCAACAATTTAAGTAATTCATTAAAATAAGAAATCAAAGAGATCAAATTCATTTTTGCAAAATTGTAGCATCGCATTAAAATGATTTCTAACAATTCAAACTCCGATCATTTTTAAGACTAGAAAATACATTAAATGGCATAATATAATCTTTTAACCTAAAATACATACTGACTTAACCGGAGAAATCAGCAATGACAGATTTTAATCATAGCACAACAGAAAAAGTATACTAACTATTAAACCTTAATTAATTACTAACTAATTCATTCGGGGTTTTAATACGATTGTTGATTTATTAATGCTTGAAGATACTTTTCACGACGGATTCGAATCATTCTAAGGACCTCCGGATGATCGTTGCCCTTGTATGGACATTGCTTGATGAAATGATCAGGCAAGTAACATGACGTGCAAATCTTGGGGACAGACTGAGTCTGGATATGCTTTGTCTTTTCCAAAGGACTATCAGAGTTAGAAGTGGAAACGCCCTCGCTCACTTGATCATTCGGACACTGATGAGGTTTCATGTCAACATCGGAGTCGTCACTGCTATCCTCATCGCCACTATCATCTGTTAGCATTTGACAAGACGATGCTCCGCTGTGATAAGAGTTTGCCCTTGATGACGAATGAGCTTTCCCGGAAGCTTGTTCTAAAAAAATGGAAAGCGTTTTTTAAAAACTCGATCACGATACAGACTAAAGCTAAACTTAAACAGTAATTATGAGGCCGTACCTTTCACAACTTTCAGTAAGCTAGCAATTTCATAAGAATTCACAGTTCGTTTACCATCCTCCAAAACTGTAGTTTCCTTCTCTGAAAAGCCCATAACGTTTACTAAACGCTTACGGTTCTCACACTGCTATCCTCATCGCCACTATCATCTGTTAGCATTTGACAAGATGATGCTCCGCTGTGATAAGAGTTTGCCCTTGATGACGAATGAGCTTTCCCGGAAGCTTGTTCTAAAATTAAAATGGAAAGCGTTTTTTTTAAAACTTGATCACGATCCAGACAGTAGCCTAAAACTTAAGAGCAATTAAGAGGCCGTACCTTTCACAACTTTCAGTAAGCTTGCAATTTCATAAGAATTTACAGTTCGTTTACCATCCTCCAAAACTGTAGTTTCCTTCTCTGAAAAGCCCATAACGTTTACTAAACGCTTACGGTTCTCGAGGAATTGATCATATCTGCTTCCTGTTTCAAAATTATAAATCAACGTTAAGATCAAACAGAAAATACAATACGAATTTCTCCGTCTTCACAAATCTCAAGATGCTTTTACTTTACCATATTCAACCTCAATGAATTCCTCCAAAAATGACTGACGCTCACTCATATCCAGTAAAACTTTCTTAAGTTTCTCATTTTCCACTGCAAGTCTTTCAATTTCCATTTCCATCATTTCTTTCTTTTGAATTCCATCTTCCTCTGTTTTAAAGAAACCACTTCCCAATTAAATTCTGATATTTTGATTAAAGCAAAAAGTGAATATCATGATGAAAATTATGGTCACTCGCTTTTAGCAAAAGAGATCAATCGACTCNGATATTTTGATTAAACCAAAAAGTGAATATCATGATGAAAATTATGGTCACTCGCTTTTAGCAAAAGAGATCAATCGACTCGGATTCGGTTGTCCTTGTCTCCTAACTTCACTTATTCCGTTATCATTATGATTGTGCGATCCCTTGAATAGGTTCTTCTCAATTTTGACAACGCCTCCGGACATGCAATCCATCCTCATTGTGGTTTCCCCAACCTCCATTTTTGAAGCACTCTGTTTGGAAACAAGATGTTACAAATAATGCCTTCTTATGTTTAAGTATTATTTGGTATAATACTCCAGATAATAACCGTCTCAGTCTTGTCTTGTCACTTGTAATAATTTCTCGATCTCCTTTCTCTTAAATCATTCTTTCGCAATTAAATATCTAACAGCATAAAATACAATTGTAAAACGAAGAATTGTTTTGAAACAAATAAAACTTTCTCTTTTTTAAAAACAATGAAAAAAAAAACGATTGATGATCAAGAATTTAGAATCGCGGTATAAAAAATTCGAAAAAAAATGTTTTTTGCTGGGACAAAGAAATTAAATGTGTGTGATTGATTTTTTAAAAATTGAACAAATAGACTTACTTGACATGCCTCCCTGTTGGGCGCCTTTGGACACTTATTATGAAACTTCTTGAAAGCGACCTCACTTCTGTACCGGACCCCACAAAGAAGACACCCATAAGGTTTCTCAATTTCTTCAGGCGTCTTCATGTTTCTTGATTCGATGACTAAGTGTTGCTCTAGTTCTTCGTTGATATTTGACTTCGAAACCATTGACTCGGACTCGGTTGCAGACCCTGACGAATTCGGGGGAGTAGGATAACTTGTCATTGATCCCATGTTCGTGATATATCGACCACAAGGATAATGAAATTTGTAGAACTTCCCCACTTCCGAAAAAGTTTTCCCGCAAAACCAACATCCGTATTTTTCCTGCTGCGGAACTGGAAACTTCTTCACTTCTTCAGGATCAAGTTCTGGAACAACCACAAACTTGGGAGGACCTTTACAAGAGTGATTTGTGAAACCGTGACTTGTCTTGAAAAATCTTCGGCAGGTATTACACTGTTTTTTAGGCTGGCAAGGTTGGTGTTTTAGTAATTCAGCATCTGTTCTGAAAGCTTTCTTACAAGTTTCACAAGATATCTGGTACCTGGACCTGAACTCCTGTATCTTCCGCGTTTTCTTCCAATTCCAGTTCATGATTGCAATTGTAAGAAAGTGATTGTTCAATATTCACCGGGAGAGAAGAAGGAATGAAATCACGCCTTACAAAATGATAAGACAATATGTAAATGAATATGATACGCAAATATGGATTAATGAAATGACAGAACTAAATCTTGCACCAACGAAAGGATCGACAGGTTAGGATTGGAGCTTAACGCGATTAACTTTTATGCAAAACCCATGTTCCTTGATACGTAACGAGAACGTAAATTCATGGATTTTTATCTTTTCTCCACCGCACCGTTTTCTTCGTATACATAACCCAAAAAATGCATGAGTGAAACAAAGAAAAGAAGGCACTTCATATTTTTTTCTTTACCGAAATACCCATTTACTAGTTAGCACACATGATCGAATAGTTTCATTTGATTTCGGAATATAGGCGGTGCTGTGCGATGTAATTTACAATTTGTAAACATCTAGTACAGCTAATAATTAGGGTTTTCTTCTTATTTTATTTGCCTACCGCCGCGTCATGCGTTATTTGACTGGCTAATTAATCATGCTTAGCATAGCGTAGCACAACATTGGGGAAAGAACCCTATATAGCTAGCGCAGCAGTCTTTAGTGTATGAACAGAACAGACGGAATACAGACGCTGCCGTGCGACGTAATTTACAATTTGTAAATATCTAGTGCAGCTATTAATTAGGGTTTTCTTCTTATTTTATTTGCCTACCGCCCGGCGTATGCGTCATGCGTTATTTGACTGGCTCAATAATCATGCTTAGCATAGCGTAGCACAACATTGGGGAAAGAACTCTATATAGCTAGCGCAGCAGTCTTTAGTGTATGCTGCGCCATCTGAAATAATAGTATAAATGGAGGAAGACGAGCAATTATAACATAACGTTGGCTAAACATAATTAGTTGCGAAAACAAATTTCAATTTTATATCAATAGTTTATTGATTGAGATTGAACCGGAAGGTGCAGACAATACAGTAAATGAACCAAGAAAAACGACTGAAATTCATTTTAAATACACTTCCTGTTAGTTAAACCGAACACAAATACATATTCAGCTGAATATGTATCAGCAGAATATACCTGTTCACAAAAATAAAACCTTTAGAACGACTTCAATTCAATATACTTAAACGATTTAAAGTACAAGTTTAACTTTGAAATGGAATAATTTCAAAAAATTACAAAACATTAGAAAAGGTCAAAGAAAAATGTATTAATTACATTTACTAATTTTATCAAATATATTTTATCAAACAGACTATTACTCAATAACAGAAGTATAATTTACAAGCATTGTTAGAACTATACTAAACTATAAAAACGTTCAGTTTCTTTGATTTTTCATCGACTGAAAGTATCTCTGCCGACGAATATCAATCTGACGCCGAACATCAGTGCTCATACTCATGGAGTTTCCTCGGTACGGACATTGTTCGATGAAATGATCTGGCAGGTAGCAGGAAACACAGACTTTCGGCATTTTCTTTGCAGGATTACCTTGATGATTCTGATTCATCTGACGCTTTTTACCCTTACCCTTACCCCCACCACGGAAACCTCCACCGCCGTGGTAAGGTTGATTATGGTAAGAACTATTACTGCTATTTGATGCACCAGCATCCCCAGAATTTGTACTAGAAGACGCAGCAGTTGCTGCTGCTTGATCTGAGAAATGAATTTTATTTGACATTAATGCACCAGTCTCAAGAACAAAATTCAAATGTTCAATCAACAAATCTCTTTTCTTTCGTACCTTTAACAACTTTCAGTAAGCTAACAATTTCACGAGATTTCGCAGACCGTTTGCCATCCTGTAGAACTGTACTCTTTCCGTCTCCATCGCTAAGACCCATGACATTTACCAAGCGATTGCGATTATTAAGAAATTTGTCGAACTTTTCACCTGTTTCAAAGCAGAATTAATTATAAATCCTTTAATAATACATGATAGATGCAACGGTTTTGACAAACATCCAGTGCAGATTTTTTTCGGACTCGGTGTCCACAATACTTCTCTAACTTGGCAAAGGCCATAAATGGCTTTTAACCATTCACAAAGCAATAATAATGACTGACAAAGCCCGACGCTAATTCATAAATTCCGGCGATAATTATTTACATGCACTCACCATATTCAACCTCAAGAAATTCCTCTAGTACCGCTTGTCTCTCCGTCAGACCTAACAAAACATGCTGAAGTCTTTCATTTTCCATTGCTAGTTGTTCGGAAGCGTGAGAAATGCTTTCATCATCCATAGATTCTTCTTCTTGGCTTGCTCCTAATTTCAAATCAGACGGTTACGGTTACACTAGAGAAGCCTATTAGAATAGTTTAGAGAAAATTACAGACATACATTATAAATACATACCGCCGGATTCATTCTGACTGGTATCTTCGTTCGTATTATTATCATCTTCACTTTGAGGATTAGCCCCTGTTCCAGGTTCCGTTTTGATCACGACTGGAGGCACAATTCCAGTTTCAGTTCCTGGCTCAGATTGAATGACCACTTCGGTGGCTGAAGGGGAAGCCATTTCACTAGACGACCTTCGTTGTTCCCCCTTCATTAAACGAATAAAAATTACGTCAATTAGTCATCGTCATAATTAAATTTGAATGTTTTATTATCGCCGATATTCAATCATAATCAACCATCTCAAACTATAACTAATTACGACTATTTGTGACCACTTCAATATCAAAATAATTTGGGACATTTGTGATACGCGTACTGAATAGGATTCGGATTCATCCGTGGAACTGCTCAAATATTCTTCGCATTCAAAATTTGATTCGAATGGCGTTGCTCCCAAACTTGATGTTGATGCCGACTTGTCATTGGAGCCATATCTTCGGACACGTTCCAAGTTTGTAACATACCTACCACAAGGAACGTGAAACAAGAGAAAATCCTGCTCAGACGAAAAAGTTACGCCACAGTACCAGCACCCGTATTGCTCATTTTGAGAATTCGGAAAAAGCTTCACATCTTCAGGATTCATCTCTGGAGTAACCACAAACTTGGGAACACCTTCGCAAGCGTGGCGTTCTACTTTGAGGTGACTGTGGAAAAATTTTCTGCAAACATAGCACCGTGGTTCAGGACCTGAGCATGGTAGATGTCTTAGTAGTTTTTCTTCCGTCTTAAAACCCCTGTCACAATTTTCACATGGGATTCGGGGCCGCATGAAGTGTCTTCGTATATACGCCTTCTTCAATGACCTTCTTCTTCGGGTTCACCATTTTTAACCGGATTTCAAAATTACAAAAACGGTCCTGTGAATACCGAGTTGGTGACGCTAGGGTTTAGATAGGGATAAGGAAGGCCAGGATAAGGCTTTTTCAGATTTGGAATCGTGTTTTACTTGAAAAACTCATTCATAAATATGTACAAAAAATCAGATGACTTATGGTCTGTACCTTCTAAAATTGGTTGCGTTACGAGTTGTGATAGAAAGTCTCACTGGTACAGTCCAGAACACGAAACTAATTAGGTTGCATTATCGGAATATTTTTGAATTAAATGCTTGTCAAGCAAGAGTTATTATTTATAAGAGTTTTAATTATTCTGTCAAGCCAAAATAATAATCGTAAAATCAACTCGACTTAGTCGAGTTTGCTTCATTTGCTTGATACCAAATGAACTCCGAACACTTCACAGCCAGGGCCGCTCGTAAACATGAAAATGCGGGGCAACGTGATAATATTTAGATGAAAGTTGTAAATATAGCCGTGGTCATTTATGCCGTGTTGGATAGCGATAAATCAATTTTTCGATTCTGTATTTTCTGGAAATGGCCAACTTAAAATGATAATGACTGGATGATAGAAGGTGCTTGAAGAGCAAGGATCTCTGCTGTGTCCTGAAAATTGCTTGGACATGGACTGCTTCATTTCATTTGGCCGACGACATTTTATTTTTTAATCGTTCAATAAAGAGGCATTTACGTTACAAACTTAATGTAGGTAATTAACGGTAATAAAGGATTTAGGGGACGATATAACGGATTTCCTTGTCATATTTTTTTATAAATATTTGGGTCAATTACATATATGCCTACTTCATAAATAAGGCTTGAAAAAAAACATCAAATCAATCGCATAAGACTTGAAGACATTTCGAATAGCATAAAAGACCTTATTTTTAAAACGGAAATAACATCTAACTCATCATTAAAATTAAAAGCCCTAACTATAAACAGTTGGATTATCTTTAACGAAAACGCGAAATTAACAAGAATGTAAAGAAAGAAATTAACTGATTCGACACACAGTTAAAAACTGAATATTTTGTTCTCTCCACGCTCTATTTCAAGACCTTCTTACTTTTTACTTTGCATACGCGTAATAGCTCTGCTGATTCTCCTTCGACGAAGTCTTAGATTGTGTAGTTCGGGGTTGGCTTCATGTTCAGCCCGGCGCCTTTCCCTTTGTTCCCTCCTACGCGAGTTCCTAGTACTGGGTTTGGGTTTGGCGATGACCACGTCGGAAGCCCGATAGGGTTTACCTCCAGCATAAGGACAGTTTCGAGCGATATGTCCTACCTCCTTGCAGTTGTGACAGCGTATCGCAGGACTAGTTATAACAGCCTTTGGAGTGCTAAGAAGATACCTTCTTGCGACTTTCACTTTTTGAAGGGCTATTCTTTTGCTTGGAATTGGAACCAGAACTGCGATTGCTCTTCTTCTTATCGTCAGTTAGGCGACTGTGACTCCCAGATCCTGATTGTTTTTGTTTTCCATTGCTCACGGAAGATGAAGATGCCTGATCTATACATTTAATGAAATACATATGTAACTGAAATTGAAAATGTACTCTGTTCCAAAATGATTCCCATAAATCAGGTCTGTTACCTTTAACTAGTTTGAGGATTCCAACAAGTTCGACCGACTTGCTCGGTCGCTCCCCTTTAATTCGATTCTTATCATGTGCACTCCCAAGTCCCATCACATCCACGAGACGTTCACGCTTCTTCATGAAACCTTCGAACTTATCCGCTACATAGAATAACAGGATGCGGAGTTTGATCACTTATGAAATGGTTTATGTAAAAAAAAACTTTTAATATATATTTTTACCATATTCGACTTCAATGAACTCCTCCAAAATGGACAATCTCTCATTGAGCTTAGTATTAGCCCTTCGAAGCTGCTCGATTTCAGGAAGATCGTCTTCATCAGTCTCTTCACCTACAGAGGATCCATCATCATTATCAACATCAACATCTAACGAAAAAAAAATAATAAAAAATAAAAAGAAATGCTTCAGGGCTTGATAAGTAGTTTAGAACAAAATAACTCAGAATGCATGTTACCTGATTCATCAGCCTCGTCGCATACCATGTAAGGATCATCCTCCACTTTCACCTTCACTTCCGCGCTTTCAATTTTAATTTCGGATTCACGTTTCACTCCGACCTTCTCCACCGGGATGGGTGCAGGAGGCTTTCCTTCCATTTTGTCATCCTCACCAGTTTCAATTTTGACTACGACTTTACCCTCACCATCAATTATGTCAGTTGTTGCAGCTTTTGGCTCAGCGTCAGCGTTATTGGCATTGGAGTCACAGGCTCCGCCATTTTCAGCTGAAGCATTACCTTCTCCTTTCCCATCCACAATAGAAGCTGTAGCTTCAGTATTTGTACTTTCTGGAATGGTCGTCGCCTCATTAGTGGTACCGGTTTCAAGTTTAATCACTGCCTCAGCCTGTTCGGTGGTCTCAAAAACCACAACGCTTTGATTACCGTCTTCCACTTTGGCTGCGTCGGCTGAGGTTGCAGATTTATCAGTTTCAGTCTCTACGTTGTCTACTTCCATTTCAACAATTTTTTCCTCCATCACTTTGTCAGAAGCGTTATCAGTTGCACCTTCACTTTGAGGTTCCTTAACTTCGTCCATTTCTCAATTCAATTGCTTTTGTAAATTCCTAAAAATCTCTTGGAATTTTTGGCTATGTAATTTTCTTTGGAATCTTCAAGCACATCCAAAAGGAAGGAATGTTGTTTAGCAAATGAAAAATTATAAAACCAAAATTGAAGCTTGGACACAACGCTTTGATTACCGTCTTCCACTTTGGCTGCGTCGGCTGAGGTTGCAGTTGCAGATTTATCAGTTTCATTCTCTACGTTGTCTACTTCCATTTCAACAATTATTTCCTCCATCACTTTGTCAGGAGCGTTATCAGTTGCACCTTCACTTTGAGGTTCCTTAACTTCGTCCATTTTTCAATTCAATTACTTTGTAAATTCTTGGAGTTAGTTGGTATACAATAATTTTTGACTACGTAATTTTATTTGGAATCTTCAAGCACATCCAAAAGGAAGGAATGTTGTTTAGCAAATGAAAAATTATAAAACCAAAATTGAAGCTTGGCTTGGCCCGGATCGGACCGAACGACTCCAATAAATTCTATCAGACAGGAGATATCCAGATTCCAGAGATTGACAACAAACACAAGCAACGAATAGGAGCTCAACACGTGATCTCAAATGAGCTTCGAATTCGTGTTAAACAAAAATACTCAAATCAAATCAAAGTTAAATGTTTTGATTTTCTGATGTGTAAACAAACAGCATTTAAAACACAGAGCCCGCGAACACACTTCACTGAGCTTAGCTCAGCTGTGGACGATGGAATGAAATGCTGTCATTGTCATTCAGCTCATGTTCCAGAGTTGGGGCCATTATTGCATTGTCGTTGTCGTTAATTTGTGAAGAATTCGAAAATCACTAGTTGCAAAAATGATATCCCTAACGCAGTCAAGTTCCTCCTCAGATTCTTATTGTGTGAAATGGAAATCACAACAATTGCACATTTTTGAAGGGCTGCGGAACCTGGTTGGAAATGGTCATGACGGTTTAACGGATGTGATATTAGCGTGTGATGGGGAATACATAAACGCACACAAACTGGTTTTGTCACTGTGCAGTACTTTTTTCAAGGATCTTTTCCAGGTATGATAATAAGCAGTTAGTAATCTAGTGTACGATTATATGCGTTTTATTGAATGAATTTATGATTTTTGTTGCAGAAAAATCGAGCTGACAAGTCAAACACAATTGTCATCTTGGGGAACGTGAAGGCTCGCAATATGCGTTATCTTCTCCGTTACATGTATGAAGGAAAAGTTGAGATTCCGAAAAGACATGTCGATAGTTTTCTACAAGCCGGAAATATGCTAAAGGTCGACGGGTTGGTAAAAAATGTTGACGAAGATTCGGAACAAATCAAGGTAAAATTCTTCGAACTTTTTTGTGCAATTCATTATTATAATCATGTTGAATGTTTTGCAAAATTTTGTTTCCATTCATTTAGCCCATAGCAGTAAATACGTACGACAGGCGTTGTTGGCCAAAAACTTCATTCGGCTTATTCAACCATAAAAGAAGATTGCTATCAAGATCCTCAAAACGGATTATTGTGAACGATTATCTCCTCCGTTACATGTATGAAGGAAAAGTTGAGATTCCGAAAAGACATGTCGATAGTTTTCTACAAGCCGGAAATATGCTAAAGGTCGACGGATTGGTAAAGAATATTGACGAAGATTCTGAACAAATCAAGGTGAAATTCTTTGAACTTTTTATGCATTTAAATATTTATAATCGTTAATCATGTTGGATGTTTTGCAAAATTTTGTTTCCATTCATTTAGCCCATAGCAGTAAATACGTACGACAGGCGTTGCTGGCCAAAAACTTCATTCGGCTTATTCAACCATAAAAGAAGATTGCTATCAAGATCCTCAAAACGGATTATTGTGAACGTAAGAACTTCATCGCCTCCTCCAAGCAAAAGGGATCGCAAGACTAAATCCGGAGATGACAATGAAAACGGAGCTAATGATGATCGTGTTTGCGAAAATGAAAGCGACAAAAATGGACAGGGAGAAGTGGAGGACGAAGAAAACATAACTCGTGCGCCAAAAATAGAGCCAGTACAGTCTGATGATGTTCATGAGAGTGAATCCGGTATGCAATTTGTGAAGTAAAAGCATTTAATTTTGTACTATAAAAATTATGTAAAATTACATTACATGAATCATTCATTTGAATTTTCCAGAAAGTAGTAATGACGCATTTATGCCTACTACGGATGATAGAGATCTTGGGACTTCTTTTTCAAATCCTATCAAAAACGTTTCCCCGCCCAGCAGAGAAGGCGATCAGGAAAGGAGAAGGCACTACACTTTTAAGCCAAAACTTAGGCGGAATCGCTCTTCCTTAGTCTGGAAAGTTTTTCGAGCAGACCACGCTAGTACTTCTGCCAAATGTATGCTTTGCAAAGATCGTGACATTATTTTTAAAACCACGAAAGGTTGTACATCCAGTCTTCTAAGGCATATTCTTCAAGTGCACCCAGGCATACTCAAAACGTGCCCTCCCAGATCGCGCTACTATATTGCAAATAATGCTCCAATCCCAACCTCGACACCACTCGTCAATGGTACGCAACTTGCGTTCGCTGATTCTACGACAATCAATTTTAAAAGCCAATTGGAATTTTTAATGCATTGTTAAACATTTCTAGATCCAGATCCATTGCCTTCGACGTCCTCCACATCAACCTCCGCTCAAAATGTGGTACCTCAACCTCCTTCTTCAGCTGTGGAGATTTCGCTGTCAACTCCTAAAGCAAACGCATTTACTACTGGTAGTAGTAGTGGCATTCATAATTCACCTTCTCAGTTTCAGTCTTATCAAACTAGTTTACAATCGAATAATTCCAATTCCGAGATACATGAACTTCTGCAGAGTTCTTATAACGTTCTTAACGACACGAAATGAGTTTGAAACTAGAAGTAGCGTACTGATTTGACTTTTACATTTATCAGAAGTCACACCAAGATTTTTTATCTTTACTTTTATTAATGACTTAATTATTTTTTAAATGTGAATTTTCAATAAAATATTTGAATTCAAATTGATGCCGATAACGCAGGTTGAATATTACTTCGTACAAATGAAAAATATTAGTCCCTGAATTCTGCTTTTGTATGACTATGTGACATATATATCCTTTACTTTCAATGTGACCAAAAAAGTTCTGATAAATCGCTTGGACAAACTATATTCTGTGCGCGTTTTGTAATAAAAAAAACAAGAATTTCTTTGCACGGGTTTATCGAAAAAGATTTGCTTTTATTGACAAATACGTGTAATTTTTAATACTCACTCCTTCATACATGATTCATGATTCCTAATTTTGATTACAACTGAAATCGACAATTAATTTCTTAAGCTTTATATACTGTACAGCAAAGCTACACAATCAGTTTCAGAGTTAAGTGAACTAACTAATCTACATCAATAAAGCTGTAGAATCGAATGTACAAAACTTTTTAATACAAAAATTCAAATCTAAACCTATGATGTAAGTTACATCATGTAACGAAAACTATAAAACCGTAGAATACAATTACAACATCCTAGAAAGGGCTATTGGTTAGCTGCATGTAATATAATTGTAATTTTTTTCCTAATTCGTTCGTAAACAAAAAATACAAAAAAGACCGGTTTATACTTAAGACTTTTAAGTAGACCACGGGTCATGACGCATGACCAAGTCGAATCAGAAATCAAAACATTATTTTTTAGCATTCGAATTTGTCTTTAAGAGAACTCCATTATGTGCTCCATCACATCTAGACTTGCGGCATTTGGATCTGAAAAGAATTTTTCATATTATCTGGAAATGGCAGTGTCAGTCGTGTCTTGTCATTGGAGAAGTATTTTTTTTTGTAAAAAATGTGGAATCTACTGTGATGAGTATTGGTTAGCTGCATGTAATATAATTGTAATTTTTTTCCTAATTCGTTCGTAAACAAAAAAATACAAAAAGACCGGTTTATACTTAAGACTTGAGTAGACCACGAGTCATGACGCATGACCAAGTCAAATCAGAAATCAAAACATTATTTTTTAGCATTCGAATTTGTCTTTAAGAGAACTCCATCATGTGCTCCATCACGTCTTGACTTGCGGCATTTGGATCTGAAAAGAATTTTTCATATTATCTGGAAATGGCAGTGTCAGTCGTCTTGTCATTGGAGAAGTATTTTTTTTTTGTAAAAAATGTGGAATCTACTGTGATGAGTACGAGTATATTTATATTTGGCCTTGAAAACTAAAGCAAAATTTGAAGACTTCATTGGAAACTTATTGAAATTGAAAGACTAGACTAAATCAATACAAAAGAAAAACTCAAGAATTTTTAAATATTGGTCGCTTTCGATTCCATCAGAACACGATAGGGCGAATTTGAGTGAGCACTGTTACTGCTCCCGATAGATTGAGGATAAGCGTGATGAGTATGTCCATGAGCATGGACCATCCTCACCCCTCCAGCTCCATTCGGATGGAAATGGGCGTGCGCGTGAGCCATATTCGGCGTTCCATTCCCATTTGGAGCTTGGAAACTATGAAGTGTTTGTTGTGGAGAGAATCGACCTCCATTCACTAATGCTCCTGGGGCGCCTGCAGGTGTTCCGCAGTTTACTGGACAGTGCACGATTTGAGTACTTTGGTACGCAACGCAGTGACTTGGTGACTGCTGTTGTTGTTGGGGGTGTGTGTGGTGATTCTGGGGTGTTCTCGGAAACTGTTGAGAGGAAATATTTGTGGAGTTTGTGTTGTTACTATTGGGGCCAGTATTGCTGGACTGGTGGCTGCTCATCGAGTTATTACTGGCGCAGCTCATACTCCCCGGCTGGCTCATCATCAAAGTGGCTACCCCACTGGGATAATTCATCGCTTGGCAAAAATGCGAGTTAGGACCAAGGAGGGGAAGCAGCATTTGCTTCAGTCTAGAGTGCAACTCCTCGAATGAAGGTCGGCGGTGGGGGACCTCTGCCCAGCACTCAACCATGAGCGCGTACATTCTCGGAGGACAAAGATCCGGACATGGGAGGAGTTGACGAGATCGGATCATTTCAATGACCTCTTGGTTACTGTAACCGTAGTAAGGTTGGAGGCCGTAGGAATAGATCTCCCAAAGAACTAAGAGGACAAAGATTTGGCTCCAGAATCTTTTGTCCACCGCCATATTCATTGCTTCCGTGGTGGGTGGAGTCATTCCTTGGGGAATGGGTGATCAAATACTCGTGCAAATCTCCATGGCTCATGTACTCAAAGAGCATGCACCTCGGCTCCTCTTTTGTGGAGACACCGAGGAGACAAACGATATTCGGATGCTTCAACTCAGCCATCAGCTCTGCCTCCCGGAAGAAATCTTGACGGGTCTTTGGTGTTGCGGAGGATTTCAGGGTTTTTATAGCTACTCGCATATAAGGTTCCCCAGGCCTTAGGATCGCTTCACCCTTGTACACTTTTCCAAAGGCTCCCTCTCCAAGCTCCTGGAGGAACTGAACATGTCCTATTGGGATTTCGGGAGCTTTGGACTGCCCTGATTTTCGAAGAAGACTACTCATTTCTAGACCTTGCATGGAACCACGAGACCCGACTGATTTTGTCGCAGACATTTTTGAACGGGACTTTCGACAGCAGCAAATTATACAAATGAGGAAGAGCATCAAAAGAAGAGCGGCAACACCACCAGTAACCGGGAGCCAGATTTTGCTTTCTGCAGAAATTGAATTAATCAAATTATAATCATGACATAATTATTGTGACGATTTTAAAAAAATTGATTGGGGTTATACCGTAGCCAAAGATTCCACATTTTTGCACCTTGCATGGTTCCCGTCTGAAATGCTCCGAGTTGGAGAAACACCACGGCTGCTGCTCAATTCCACCCGGGTTCCGACAGTAATTATGGCCGCCCATCTTAAAACCAATAAGAAATAAAAAGTCAGTCCTCCCCCCAAATCCGTCATCAATTCTAACGGACAAAATTCTAAATAATTCGTTTACCAATTCTGGATGATCTGATGACTTAAAATTCAGCTGATGACTCCACGGACGACATGGCTCTCCGGACTCGGTCTCCCTCACCGTGCCCCTATAATTAGTGCCTTTCTCCTTGTAGCATGAATGATCTTCAACAAATGGGCGTCAAATGAGGTAGACCCAACCGTATACACGTGACGGACTCCTTGGAGCCCAATGGAGGAAGTTCCGCGCACTCGGGAATAGCCAACTGTTGACCTATGAGGGGATGCCTCTTCGCCAAAGCATATTCCTGTCTGCACAGGTCATGCTCCAACAACTCACATTCCTCCCGACACAACCTTCTTGGGGACACAAAATTTAAGGTCAGGTCATCCTCGTGATTATTACCGAGGTTGTCCGGACACAAAGGAAATGCAGAGTAGCAGAGGGAAGGGATCGCGAATTCAGAGCAGCGGGCAGAAATATCCCTATTTCAAAATAATTAATTTAATTTTTTCATTCACATTCCTTCAGATAAAAAATAAATAAAAATGAAGACGTACTCTGAGTGCTGTACGACCTTCAGGGCTTCCTGGAGTTTCGACTCAATCACAATTTGACTTTCCTCCGAATGCACATAAATCGTCCGATTTTCAATGAAGCGTTTGCAAACACTGCCCTTGTAAACTTGGCATATCCCCTCCCCGTCCTTTGGGGGTTGTGCGTGTGCCCGGCTCATGTCTGCTGCGTGACCGTTACCACCAGTACCAGTACTGTGACCTGTGTTCGCCATCAAGGGGACATGGTGGAAGCCGTCGATTCGATGAATACTAAAAAAATCAAAATTCTCAATTGGAAACCACAATTCACTTAAAAGATTGATATTTCAAGCCACTTTAATCTCAAAAAATTCAATTCAGTCTTAATCTTAATTCATTGCGGATTCCAAAAGAAATATAAATGTATATCATGGCTATGACAGTTCTGTCAAGTACGGCTTACTTACATTTACGCACAAACAAAACGCAGAATAGATGTTTATACTATATATTCCAAAAATATATAGTTTCTAATTTTATCTTTCTGGAAAAGAATTCAAGGGCAGGGCCATATAAAAAAATATCTTCCTCCTTCCTCTTTTTTCGTGTATAAGAATTTTTATTAAGGTAAGAAGACGAACAAGGAACGAGGGTGAGTTTCGTGTTACTACTCACTCGAAACTCAACAGGGGATTTATAGTTAGTTCAGCTCGGCTCTGTTCGGTTTTTGGGGTTCACTCCACTCCAGAGCAGACCCAGACCAACAATGTAAAAAGTGCGTAAGGGGAAAAATGTATTACATAAATGGATTTTGGTTCTATTCTAGGAAGTTAATGTACGAACGAGTCAACAATAGCAACCCTTCTGGCATCCCTACATGGCTCATGCATGTAACTTTTTTAACATGTAATTGCAATTGTGTTGTGTGGTGGTATGAGATGAAGATGAGGTATGGCGTGATTGTGATTACTTGTGTTAGTTTAGCTGCAATGAAAAAAAAATGAATGACATGCAATGTAGGGATGATGATGAGAAGAGAAGAGGTTCTGGTCTGGTTCTAAAAAATTTGGAGGACGATTTATGTGAGAAAAAAAAAGATTTTAAAAGGAGAAGACATGAAATATGAATGTAGTTCATAGAATGTTGAGATATGCATATCATCCTCATTTAAATCTGATTTTTTAAAACCCTTTAGTTCAAGATGGAATCTTCTGGTGTTGCAGTATGCAGATGCTTGTGATATGCAAGAGTACATAGTTGAAAAGACAAAGATGATGAATTCATCGTTCATCTCTGGAGTTTGGACTCCATTCTAATCTGATAGTTTTTTTCATGAGCTTGTTTTTATCCTCGAATTGAGATGAGATGAATGAAAGGACTCGTTCAACTCGTTGTTTTTTGCAAGACGCTTAATCCAATCGTATCTCACTTTTGACTTGAATCTATTTAGGTCCAGTTCTGCTGTGGATTAAAACTAACAATATTTTGGGTGAGATGACTCACACTATTGACAAGACGTTTAGAAAAAAAAGGCATTTATTAAAATGGAACATAAATTACCTATGCCTAACCAGTCGTGATGGATTGCATTAACCACAAGATGTGGTATGAGGAGATCAGTTTATCTGAAGCATTGTCAAATTCTTGAAATTTTTTAAAGTAAAATAATAGATCAGAACAGAAATAGTTTGATGGAGTAAACTGAATATTACGAATTGAAGTGTAAAAATGTTTTTATGGTTAGTTTAAGTAATTTAAAACCCAAAGATATCAGAATATTTAATTCAAGGACAGGTCTTCGTCACCAGAAAACATTAATCTGAGATTTTGGACAAGAATCTTGCGCTGATGTACTTATGGCTTCTTAGATAATTTCGCTTTTCTAATTTTAAAATGCGCCTTTGGTTGAATAAATTAAACGCTGTAAAACATTCATCTATTTTTTCTTTATAATGCCAATGAATTAAAGGTAGCTTCTTCTTTGCTCGTTTAAATCACAACTCAACAACTCACCTGTCACTTTCTCCAATTTCTGGGAAAGACTCGAAAGCACTAGGGAAGTCGGGGATGACGCCAGAGTCCAGACCTGGAAAACAAAAAATAAATGTACTCAGCTTTAATAAAACGTTCCCCTTTCATGATACTCTTCATCTTCTCAATCCAAGTCCAATTTCTAGCAATTACAATTGCACTTAGGCAAAAAAAAGTAATTTTGTTTCATGAAACAAAACATGTCACCACCACCCACATTCCTTCACAAGAAGTGAAGACCCGCACCCCTTCCAAAACCAGCCATTTAGGAATGCTACGCAATTCTTTCATGATGAGTTCCCTCTTCCCCTATCCATCTTTTTTTATGCTTCTTCTGATGAATCACAATTGCAAACATAACATGCCTCACATTTTTTCATTTCCAAAAAAATGCTTTCCAGTATTATTATTCTCATCTCATGTCATGTCAAACTTTCCACCCCGTTGAATACGTATTATCCCAAACGTATATAAATGAAAAGGAAAGGATATATTGGTATCTACATCCACATTTTAGTTTACAGAACGAACATGAGCGATTGTGATAAATCCGTTATTTTTAAAACTAAATTCGGCCCTTATATCAAGCTGGATGGAATCAAGTCATTCCGTGTGCGTTGGTACATTGCTTCCACATCACATCTGTGTCACTCTTTTTTTAACTGCTTTCGTTGCATGCATGCCTTGCACTTCACGTGAAACGATATGATTGATTACATTTCCAGTTCCACTACACTTGCACGAGAGAAAAGAAAATGAGAAATTTCACATTCATTCACCGTTCTCAAAATTGTGATGCGTTTATGCAAAGGCACAATCACAATTCACCCTCACTTTTTTGACAGATTTGTTTCCCTCCATAATTCCTCCCTCAAAAAAGAGTTTTAATGAGTTTTTAAAAAGGAAGTTTTCCTTTGAAATATTTTTTTGTTTGTACTTTGGATTCTGGAGAATAAAAAAGTGAAACTCAATTCGTATTAATGTTAATATCATGCCTAAAGCTGATCGTCCTTAGCGTCATCATGTCAAAGAAGTTATTTTTATTAAAAATATATTTTTTTTCCTGAAGAAGACAAGAAAAAGTTCATCATTGATGAATTAGGTATGCAAAATATGTAACGTAATGCTAATCACAATCACAGACACTTGCAAGTAAAGGATGATATGCAAAGGCACGCTTCATCCTTCAAAAAATGATGTGATGAGTAAAAAAAGAAAAAAAAATGGATTGATTTAGTGTCTCAAATCCCCGAAAGCTAGTCCATTATAGGTAGTTAGTTAATACCACCGGCATTTTGTAAGGATTCACGAAAAAAGTGAATCATTAATCATTTTAGAGTTCGGTGAAATAAATGCGTTTGTTCTTCTAGTCCTGCCGTGTCGTGTCGTGTGGTTTGGTTTTGGTTAAAGAAATGCAATGCAACGGCACGTGGGATTAAAGTATCGGCACTAAATACTACTGAGTCCAAACTCGATATGTTGGACGCCTAAGGCCTAAGGCATTAACAGCCTAACGGTCATGAAAAGTAAATACGTTTAATTCCTATCGGAAGAGTCTCAAGGTGCCCCAAAACATCAATCCGTTATATTGAATGCCTTATACAAATTTTAAAATCCACGCAAAACCAAGCCATTATATCGAACGTTGACTGCGAAATGAATTAGGATTTTCCATTTGAATTCAATAGATTTTTATGCAAATTTTTCGACTTAAGTTTCCATTTTGTCTTGTCATCACATCATATCACTATACTGACTGAGATGATGGATCGTCATTATCTTCCATTTTCATTTTCATCCCAAAACGATAATTCATGATTCTTCTCAAGCTTCCCCGTGGAGGGAATAACATGTCTGTCTTGACTGGATGGAGGAATTTTCTGAATGCTGCACTGGTTTCACTATCTATCACTATCAATGCTTCGGGGGAAACCGGAAGCTCTAAATGTTTTCCTTTGTGCTTGAGCTGGAGCTGAGAATGAAATGCAATGGATGTGCTGTACTGCAACTCTACGACTACAACTGCCAACACAAAAGAACGACCATTGAAATTCATTCATGGAGAATGATAATGATGATACAGGAAGCTCTTTTTGCTGCAATAAATCCACATAAAGTAGCTCTGATCGATTTCAAATTATCTGTTTCTTTTTGTTAGAAAAAAAACTTGAGAGAGGAAGGAGGAAAATATGCTCCGGGGGATTGTAAAAATGTTTTTATGTGAAGGAAAGACAAGCTGTTAAACGTTTAAATGGATTTTAACGATTTTCCTTCCATAAAGTCTGGGAAATCCGTTAATGACGATAGGCCTGGGGAAATTTCATGAACTTTTTTTTTCAAATTTTGGAAAGAAACATTATCTCAATTTCAGCTACACATTACTTTACTGCACACATCTTACTTGCATTTCCGTTTTTCCCAGCAAGTTTCCAATTGTTCAAATCGACGATACCGAAATATACACAGCGCCAAGCACTTTTAACGACTTTACTTTATATGAAACCGGAAGTGTTTTTTAAATGTAACGACTCGACTTTGGAAAAATTGTGTAGATTTCGCTTTCGGGCCTCCTAGTACCAAAGATCCACAATAGAAAACAATTTTGGTAGAATTCTACAATATTTTTGAAAGGCATTAAGTACAATGACGAAGTTTGGTTTGTTGAGTTCATTGACTAAGACTGGCTTTTTATTTCTTGAAATATCACGAAGATAAAATGATACTGATGACAAAGCAAAAACAAAGGCACCACCCACCGGAAAGACAAATGTACCAAGACCGATTCCTTCTTCTTCATCTTCGCAATCAAATCAAGTTAGAAGAGAAAGTGTGAATGAACTTGAAATATTGCGTGTGACCGAACCAGATCACTAGTACAGTCTAATTCGGAAGTAGATAGTTTGTCTCCAGCTCCAGTCCAGCATTTCTTTCTGGAATATGTACTACCAGGATTTTCACATTTCCTGTTTTTCTAACCAAATGAATAAAATAGTCATGGTCAAAGTGTGTATGTCCTTTTCTGAGTTGTCTCCAACTTTTCTTTTTAAGAGTAAATGAGCTACCAAACCATTTCATTTCATTATTCTCTATTCTGCAACGCTAAACTAAAGACACTATGAGCTGTGGAGGAACAAGAAAAAGAACAAACGACAAACTTTGGTTCATTCTTTCTGAAAAATAAGATGTCTAAGAATTAAATGAAAAAAGTAAGAGCTCTGAGCCCAAGCTTTAGCTGGGCACGAATCCACATTAAATAACTCCAACTTTCTCTTTTCATCTCCGTCTCATTTGGATTATTCGTGGAGGAAAGAAAGTAAATAAAGTGGGGTGGAATGAATTTCAGAATAATTTCCCATGTAGAAAAAAAGGGAAAGTGAATTCATCCATTTTTTTTCCTGCGAAGGACTCCATTCGCAAATACTAGTACAAATGGAAGGACATTTAACCTGCTCATTTGAAGATGGAGTTGAGAACAAAAGAACTTTTTTTATAGTGTCATCCGTCCATTCTTCTGAAAAGTAGTTGAAGCCAAAATAACAAAAGAAACAAAAGTTTGATAGACCAGCTTTCACAAAAAATAAGGAGCCAAGCCACAACGCAGGCAGAGGATAACCAACAGGCAACATAATTATGAAATGAGAAAAAGGAAGAAACTTTCCCTTGTTTCGTCTTTGCATTTTACAACTTGGATTGTGCTAGTATTGTTCCACTGAAATTGGTCGTGTGGCTCAAACAGTCTCGAACTCTTTCCAAATGCCGGATAATGTCAAAGGGAGGAAAAGAAAGTGGGCTTCATGAGTGAATAGATGGATGGATGGAGGAAATGGTCGTTCGATTGCTATTGCTGTATCATAAAAACCAACATGGTGGATGGTGATCATCAATTAATTTAGTGGCCTGGCCTGGCTTGGCTACATCAACACCATTGAATTAGCTCTGAAAAGTAAAAAAACGGTATAAAATGACCCCCAGCCATTTTTCTCAAAAGCGAAGAAGAAGGAATTGGTTGAATGAAGGACAGGATAGCAACATCATTAATTTCCTTCGGGTAAAAGGAAAAAAATTGTCTTTGGAGAAAGTAAGTAAAAAGTTCGATGGAGTAAAGTCAGTTGATAACCTTTCCTATACAACGTGTTTAAGATGTTCCACAATGCCCCAGACGACTAATTACTATGGTCCGTTACCAGTTCGAAAGAGAAGCGATTGCGTAAACCGTTGCTAAGCGTTTTGATTAAATCCAGCCAAATTCATATGAATATCAGCTGCGTTGAGGATTGAGGATAAATCTAAATTCCAAGCAAGCAGCAGTTTTTCCTGACAAATTCTTAGCATTTTTGACCAACACTAACTGATATGTCCCTTTAAGAATCAAGTATTTTCAGTAGTAGTCACGTCACAATGAATTTTAGACTCATCTTCCTCATTCTGCACTTGGTGCAATGTTTTCACCAAGTAGCCACAAAGAGCTCCAAATTTGAGATCCCGGATGAGAATTTCTGTCCTTATCTAACAACACCTCTAGTCGCGACCGAGTCACAGAAGCAGATGTACAAAGGCGTACGAACTCTTCCTATTTGCATGTGGCCTGAACCTGGAAGTGATTCTTGGCCATACGTCGTTAGAAATATGCACGGCTCACTTGAGAAGGTTTTGAAATTATATCAGGCAAACGCGTTCGATCAAATTAGGGGATTTGCTACCTTGACATACTACTCCGTGACGTATAGTGGTGAAGACCTTCACCGAACACTTTTCATTGGTTTCGATTTCTCCGGATTAAACGTTGCGTGTAGCCTTTATATTCAAGCGATTAAAGGCCCTGAAGGAGTGCCATTTGGCGATTTTATCGTGGACTCGGATGCTTTTTTTCAGGGTACCCAATCGAACTCTGATATTAAGTTCGAATTTCCCAGTGACAAAAAAAGTGCAACAAATTTCATTCAGCCATGCACATTCACACCGGAAGGGGCTGATATAACTTTACCCGTCTTCATCTGGGATGCAGAACATAAAAGCGCAAAGAAACTGAAGAATAAATTCGGACTGATTTTCAGATACGATGAACTAAGCGAATGCGATGTTGTCACATTCTTTCAGTTTCTGTGAGTACAGTAATACATTCAGAAATTATATGATAATTTAATTAAGTATCACGTCACGATTGTTGCTTGCTCTGCTCATGCAAAGAACTCTTCTAACAGAATAATCTACGGATATAAATGGGATAACCAACTTCAATACTACAGTTCCACATCGGAAGTCCTCTATCCGCAAGGCGCCTGGGTACCTGATATAAACACCCGGACGATAAAATATCCCTCAGCGGGAACTAGAATCGGGAAGCAGCTAGATTTCAGAGCGCACTTTGCACATTCCTATAAAATGAAGAGGATCATCCCGAACTTGAATTTTGAGCTGTGCATCCAGACAGGCGCCGGGTTCAAGTATGGTTATTGCTCTTTAGGACCAGACCATTGGATATGCGATGCTGATGATTTGGACAGACAGAAGTCTTATGAGGACTGGGCAAAATCATACTCGAGGTATCTGACAAAATAACTTATTAGCCCCACACCATTGTTATTCATTAACTATGCTCTACAGGTTCAACCCCAAACGGCCTATGTGCCCTACTCACCGAACCACATCTCCGCCATCGAATACTGAGTCAGCACACAATACCTTTAAAGTGATGAAGATTTAAAAAATTAATATTAATAACTCTTGAACTTTGTGATACAGGACGACAGCACCACCTCCAACTTCCAGAACATCTGCGACCACTGTGACCAGTACGGATGACACTCTTCTGGTTCTTCCTGAATTGCCGCTGGAGTGAGTAGAAAGAACCCCTTCGCTTTAGTTTAGTCATTCATTAAATTAACTCACTCAATGGGAAATTAAATTTAAATTCATGCAGGCCAACAGAACCACCTCCTCCACTAACTGCAGTGGATAATCTAACCACGGCTTTGGAGGAAACCGCAGGGAAAGTGGAAAAAGCCAAGCAAATCACTCACGGTGATTTATGCATCTACGTCTGGTAAGCCGTACAATTATAATACTTATTAGGGCATTTTTACAATACACCTTTGTTGACTCTCATCTTGTGCGAAATTCCTTTTTCAGGTTTGTTTTACTCCCTCCCGTCAACTACCTCGCGAGATACTTCAAGGATTCCACTAGAACCGTTTTTCTCTCGCTCGGATTAGGGGTTATTGTAAGTGACATACATAAATATTTGAATTGAGAGGTCATAATTGTTTCAACTTGTCCCTCTCATTTCTAAAATGTAGGTTCATGTAGCGGCTCATCATCTCGGAATAATACTTATATGGATATCATTCGGGTAAAACTGATGAAGTGTTAATATTTTTTTACGACTTCTCCGTTTAATATTATTAAATTACATTTTAGTTTAGTGTTGGCGAGTCCAGGAGGTTTCTTCGGCGATGTTGGACCAATTCATTTTGTCGTTGGAGTGTTGGCGACTTTAGGCCAAATAGCACTGATTTTCCATAGCATGTGGCCACGAGCGGAGAAAGATTTCGCGTTGATGGATCCACCTGTCCACCATATCAGTTATGGTCATTTCACGTGGTTCCTAACTTGTAAGTGGTAACAAAGTCCTTTTAAAACTTTTAACGTGCAATCAGTTAATTATGAACTTTTTATTTAGTTGCTCATTATTTTATTTTGCAGTGATATGTACATACTACGCCAACCGTATAACCCATGCGAAAATGATCATGGTCACTGCTTTGGCCGGAGTGTCCATTTTGGCGTATCTAGTGGGAACGTTGATAGAGAAGCGGATTGACAAGTATCTGAATGTCTTCCCTCCGCGTCGTTTTTTCCCCGAGTTGGAGAGGATCACAATCGATGGACCAACTCCTTACACCTGGATCAAACGAATTTGGTTTCTGATCTACCTCGCAGTTCTCTATGGTCTCTACTTGTGGCTCGCTATGCACCACGGATTGTTTGTCGCTGCTTAAAACTGGATTTAATTCATTGATTTTCTTTAAAAAATTACTAAAACTTAAAAAGTTTTAGATGAAAACTATAATAATAATAAAATCAATTCCGTGTTTTTTGCTTGTTCCAATTGAAACTACAAAAATACCCAAAATTATAGAAGCTTATTCTCTTCGCTCGCGTTCCATAAAGTTCGATATTCGGAGAAAGTCTTCACCATTATCATTTGCTAAGCTCATCACGCAAAAAAAGTTACTGAAAATGCTTTCAAGAAGAAGAAAGGTTTTTAATCAAAAGTGTATGTTTCTATTGAATTAAAATAGATTTTCTTCTTCCACCGAGAAGAACACGGTAGCTTGAAGCCGAGCTTACTAAACCGGAGACGGAGACGAAGCATGAAGATCATGCATTAGAATTCTCCCTCGTGAAAGTGAATAGCAAAAGTGAGCACGAGCGTATCACAATCATCCATCCATCCATTATTATTCTGAAGCAACCTGCACCACTTGACAAGACCACTTCTGAGGAAAGAACATTAATCAATTTCCAGCCCGATATGGGCATAAGTATACATATCCTCTTCAATGAAGAAGGTGAGATTCATGAACCAAAGCAACCTTCCTCGTGATCATTGATCACAGAAATATAGATTTTTTTTTCTTCCGAATTTTAAAACTGGCTAAGAATGAGCAAACAAGTTTTCGGTTGAACTGAACTTGAGCTGTTGTAATGTTGGATGAATCTGAAGATGTGACACGTGTACACATTCTTACTTCACATGTGTCCGCATAATCCAATCAAAATCCGGTGACAACGACAATGACAACTCGACATGACGTTTGCTTTTGCGCAGGTGAAGTGGAATATTTAAACAACCAAAGCCAATCATTGATTGTGGTTGTGAATCCTGGACATTTTTTATTTTCAATCGAAGCAATTTGTGTCGTAACCTCCATGGTGCTCTTGCCATGGAATGTCTTGTGCTATTTAACGTCTGACTATAATTTTAAACTAGTGCAGTTAAAACAGCGATAAGGACGTAGCTGAGTAAAGGGTTAAATGCTGTTTTTTCATCCTGTTATAATGTCTTGTTCATACTGTTGTCCATCATTTCCCATTTG
>JAHZMX010000414.1:0-16184 GCA_027743895.1 Seira musarum
AACACATCGTCACGGTCTATTTAGCTTTGGCAATTTAAATTCTGTTGGTTTCATAAAAACAAGTGTAAAAATGCATGTCTTACCTTTAATAGGTCAAACCGAGACTCTTCGGTAGGAATGAGTACATTTATGAAAGTAACCAATTATCATAATGTAACAAGGCTATTTATACCCTGTCTGGATGATTAGCCATAAGTTTCCATTGCGCAAACTTGGCTGAGAATGCCTTGAAGAAAGGAAGTGCTTACGTATCTTTTCCGTCAACAAACTAAGCCTAACTTGTTTTCCTCCCTCCCAACAGGAAACAGGCTTTACAGGTAGTAGTAAGTTCCTGCTAATGCCATTTCACATTACTTTATATTAGTCTCATGCATTACTCCACGTTAACGTCACTGTCGACCTTGGATAACCTTATCAAAGGCGACATGTTTGCACGAATTTAATAATGATCTAGGTGGAAGGAGGCATGCCTCCTGCCTTGCCTGTTTTCCTGTTTAGAAATGTGTCGCGCTGAATTAACGCTTCATTGTCTATTCTGCTCAGAGACTACTGTGTGTCATGTGCAACGATTTTCACAAATTTGACATCGCCTTAGTGCAATATGACACGTTTTCTAGTGAGAACATATTTTACAGGTCTGCCGGAGAAAATTACCCATCCAATCCTTAGCTTTCTGAGACTCTTTAACTATTCGCATAACTTGAGCATGAGATGAGATAAAAAGCTTAGGTCTGTCCCTGACAGCCACTTATTTCACAATGATGATCTCATAATTTATTTAAGCATATCAGGATGGTGAATAGAACGGAGGATTTTTAAATATTTTTAGACAAAAAGGTCTCACATTTCCCCAATACCAACCAGTTCAGCTGCGGCAAGTGTTTATTGTTCTTAAAACTTTTCTTGGATTCTCCAGCTCTAGTAGTGCAAAACCTAGAGCCGTCGTATATTTGTAATTCACAAAACGTTCAAACGAATACTTTCCGTTTGTAATTCAAAGCAATTCTCTCGTCACGTTTTTGCTTGCTGAATGCTGAACGAAACCTTTTGAACTATTAACAAAGATGCCTAAATAAATAAAATGTCGTACTGTTCATGGGTTTATGTGCTCTGTTGATCCGTCGTTGATTGTATCCATTCAATTCCTAGGTCAAATAGTTATCATTATCATCTACAGCTCGTACTAGACGTTTTTCTTGTACGCAAAGAAATCCTCTTCATTTACTTACTTTGCAGGAATGTTCATGGAAAAGCACCAACTATATCTGTATGACATTTCACAATGGGGTTGAGGGTTGATAGCCTAACAAAAACTGTATTTCTCCATCTTCCATTTGTCTTTGTTTCGCAATATCCGAACTGTTTACGTAAATGACATAAAAACCTTGTCACACGTTCTTCACCCGAAAAGCAGATGAACACAGGAAACTAAACTGACAAACAAGAAGGGAAAAGGGTATGAAAGAAAGCGCTTTCACAAGATAAATATTTTTCTTGAATTCTGTTCATGCATGCATGCGCACGACATCAAGCAAGAAAAAAAGAGAGAAAATGATGATGACACGTTCGTGACAGAGACAGATAAAAGAATTGCATGTATTTATGTGTACATATATGCTTTCTTGCTCAAGATATAGTCGCAGACTTCATCGGATTCGTAATTCCCTTCACCTAAAACACACCACCACTACCACTACTACTGGCACTGTCGCCCAAAAGAATAAATAAAAAATGCATTATGCTAAACACGCTAAAACCCTTACTTGGTTTGGGTTGGTACATTCATAAAACTTTACATTTTGGAAACAAGCAGCTTTATCAGTATTTATGATGATCATCCCGATCCCACAAGATTACGCATTTAGGGTGGACTTTTAGCCTACTTTACATCACAAGCAAAGAACTCACGTATTTCACTAGGGACATTCTCTTTTCTATTTCTGATGATGAAAGGGTAAATAATTTATTCAGGTAACAGGATACTTCGTTTTTTTTCCTTTCAAGGTTGGGCAAAATCATTTATTCAATCCTACCAAAACTGGCAAAAACTTTTTAGCAAACGAGGCAAAAGCGGCACCGCTTTTTATTTGCTCTCCTGCTTTTTTCAAGGTCTTTGTTTATTCAACAAAAATTGAAAATAGATTTCATTTCATTCAATTCCGAATCCTACAATTTGTAGTTATTTGTAATGCAGTATTGTCTGGAGGAATAGGCTGTATTGATTTTTAGTGCGAATTTTAACTCTGTCAACTAACATCCCTTCTTACCATGAAAGTCTTTGTGACATGTTCGAATTTTAGCTTGTCAAAGCCTTAAGGGACCCTTAAAAGCATTTTGAATAGAAAAGCTAAAGCCCAAATAATATTTCTGAAAGAAGAAAAATGGAGATTGAATAGTATGGCCTGAGGCTGCATGGTTCATTAATTTGACAAAGGATTTCATTTCTTTGGACTCTTGATATGGAGAATAGAAAACTTCCGTTGAGAGGAGCAAAGTGCATACGCAAGAATAAACAGGACGGCGGATCTCACATAAAACTGGGCTTAAACAAATTCACTAAACATGTATCCACTACGAATATTTGTTCTTAAAAGTAGAACTGGAGTAGGTAACCTAGAAAGGAAATGTATCTTCCATTTCCTTTTATACATTGAAATATATTTACTTTTACAACTCGTAAGTCGTAGTATGCCGAAGGGTGAATTTGCTGGAACTGCTTTGCTTTGCAACAGTATCCCTACTCTTTTCAGAGTCCCATATAAATAAAATGGTTCCATTTTTTGTAAAAGGATAATGGGAATGCGACTATACTTGAATATTTAGTATTCATTGCAAAAATCCACCCCACACGATCTTTTAACTAAAGGAAAAGACTTTGAGTACCCAAAGTAAATGCCTGGTCTCTTTAAAAGAATGTATGGTATGGGTTGCTCCGTGGTAGATTCCAGAACGGCAAAGTCTGCCAAAATTTTTAAAAGAAATTTTACACTCGTTCTGCATTTTATACAAATGCTGCTCGTCCGAAAGATCCATAATCACCCAATGTACTATGCTTATATGTTTTTCTAAATCGTAAAGAAATAGGAATCACCGACCAGAAAATTTCCCTGGAACAAGCTGGAACGCACATGTGCATCAAATGTACACTTGCATTTACATTTTTATGGTATGATTAAAATTTACAACCTGAACTGTATATGCGTTGTATTATGTTCTGCATCTTCTCAATGAGTTCTCAAGCATGGAATAGAGCCTCATAGGTACATCTTTTATTGAAAAAATAAGTATGTACCTTAATTGCTTTCTCCACGAACCCAATAATTGAATATTCGAAGCTCACATGAAACTCAACGTGATCGAATGTGGGTGGTAGGCTTTCATGTTTACACTTCTTTTTACTTACATTTTTGAAACATTCCTTTGATTTCTAATTCTCAGAATAAGAAGGTAGTAGTGCAAGGGCTTTGTGTTTTGAATTGAAAGTAGCATTCTTTAGAGGTACAATATATGATTGCTTTTTTATTATTACAGATTGTTCGTGAATTTTTTTAGTTATTCCACTTTCAACAATATTCAATCCCGGTTTTTCAATCATTTTCGTTTTAAGTAGTACTTCAGAGAAATCAAAGCAGTTTTTGAGTTTGAAATTCATTCATGTGGAGTACGCAAGAAAAATAACTTTTGTTATCCTTCTCAATAGATATTTAGTTGAGGAAAGCACGATGGGAGTAAAAATATAAGAAAAAATAACATTTCTTGACTTTGTTTTCTTTTTGCAGAGGATCTGAAATTCGAGCCAATTACAGCGGAAAGTTTAAGGGCTGAGAAGGGATTTGCGAAGGCTACAAAGAAGCAGCAAAAGGAGCTGGAAGCTATGAGAAAACGACATCACAAGGAACGAATTCTTATCCAGAAGCAGCAGTGTGTTGCAATTGAGAAACTTGTCAAAGGGAAACAGTAAGTTGTTGTTTTCCAAATCTTACTTGCTTCTCCACAGTTCTGAGAAAATTCATCTACTTTCTCCTGTTTCTTTTCATACTCAGTAGTTCTGTATACAATGCACATTGGCTTTACCGTCGTTTTTAGGTTTATTGCGTTGTTCATGAGAAAAAATACAATAAATAGGCTTGTTAAGTTCCTACATATTTGGCAAGATACTTGGAGCAAAATATCACGAATTTATATTTCTCCAAGTTTTAAATTAAAAAAAATATTTAGGAGTTTACGACCTTTATTTCGATTTTCCCCGTGTGGTGAGGCATTTCCTAATAAAATTGGCCGATTATTATAACTTACTTATCGAATCTAGTAAACCTACGAAAACATTAAACAATCAGATAGTTCAACACCTAAAAACAAAAGATTCTACTTCAGTTCTGCCTTGCATACCACATTATCTCTAAACAGCAAATAAAGTAGCTCAATTAGTCTGGTTAAATTCATAAGTTTATACATTTTGTCTCCCTCTGGCATACATACAACAGTTGATTGTATCTTCTTGTTAAAAACCCCCTCAAGGTTAGATTTTGACATGAAGCGTTCTAAAATTCTGAGGTTAAAAAGGATAAAGGAGCGCATGCATTTATTTAAGACAACTGCTGCTCCCATGTTCTCTTCAAAAGGCAACAGAAGGGGTGACATTGTCAAAGGTTTCATCCTCAAGAACAAATGAAACAAAGCTTCTGCAAATTGATTCAGAATTGCTTTGTGAATGTAAAGACTCTCCCTTTCTGAGAAATTTCTGTAAATATATACAGACGGCAGAAACGACGTTAGCAGTCCGAGTGAGTTTCCATCTAGGACCCGTCCTTATAGTTCCACATTAAATATTTTAAAAAATAAAGTGGAGATCGTCATTTTTTGGGGTGACCATCTGGCATTTTTTCTGAAAAGTTTTCTTTAAAAGCATTAAAGTTTACTTTTGTTCTTGAAAAATTAAATATTTGCTTTCAGACTTGTCAAAAACATTTTTTCTGTATGTTGAAAAATTCTAATGTTCAGTTATTCTTTTATATCATTTCGAAACGTCATACACGACATTAAATGTGGGGGTTTAAAACCCCCAAAAAATAATTAAACAAGAAACCCCGCTTTGCTATAATCTGAAAAATCTCTAAAATATCTTCAACAAACAGATTTAGTGATCTAGTGGCGCAAGTAGTTTTTGTAAAGTAAACTAAGTGTGCAAACAAAAAATCATTTTCTTCTTCGTAGGAAGTCCATCAAACATGCTTGTTTTTGAAAGGAAACAACCAAGTTATGATTGCGAAATCTTTCTCAGACGAATGATGAAACTTGTCTGCAAAAAGTTTGTCGATTTGCCGGATGCAAGCAGCCCATTTCACTTTACAATTTATCAGAAGCGCAGCTGGAGAAGAAAATGTGTATCCTTCTAAAAAAAGAAAATTTTTATCAGTCAAGCATGGTGAACAGCCCTTTTTCAAATTCCTATCTTCAGTAAAAAATTTTATCAGTGCAGTTCCTAGCTCAGAGGGTACACCTTTTTGTTGCCTTCTAATTTTTTATAGTTTTTCACTCACACATTTTCCCACTCTTTATCATTTTCTTCTCATAGCATCAGCCTTTCTTCCCAGCTCTACAGTCATCTTTCCCTGGAAATAGAGTCTTTTTTTTACAAAGAAATCTTGATTTTATCATGTTCCGGGAAAGGGAGGGGAAGAAACAGCATGACAGACATGCAAGAAAAATTGGATGCAGAATTTAGCTTTCATCACAGGAAAAAACTTTTGCTACATAAATATAACCTTGCTGAAATTCTATTCACATTTTCTCAACTTCTGGCCTACTTGGGGTATCAAACTAGGAAAAAAGACACAGCTAAGGACATGGGGAAAGGTTAACAAAAATAGGACTGGCTGATTGAATATGTTACAGAGTCTTTTTGAATAGAACATTTTTAAGTTAACTTGGCCATGGAATAATGTGATGCTAAGGTCGATACTGGTTGCAGTTGCAGTTTACTTCGTCGAACACGTTTGCTGACGCGATTTTTCGCGAATATCTTTCTTTTTGATGGCGTTTCGATTTTGTTCATGTCAAAGGGTCATTTAAATTGACGAGAACTTTCTTAACCTTCTATCAATTTTTGTCCGGTCTATTCAAATTCAAGCTTCTCATTTTGAAAAGAATTGCTTGAACCTCATTTTCTTATTAAAAATAAATTGTGTATTCATATAAGATAACTGGAACCTGCATTTCGCATCCCACGCACAAGAATATTTTGTCGGACTAATACAAAAATGATTTATGTAAGAGATATTTTCTTTATTGGCCCCATCCATAATGTATAGTTTCTAGTTTCTTGGTTCCTTCGTGAACGAGAGCTTTTTTACTATCTCCCACCAATCAGTGAAAGTAGGGAGAAAGGAGGACAAACGTCGTCTTTCTTGTTCATGGTTGCTCGCGGATGGCCATGTGTGAAATGAAGCAAGTTTTCTTCATTAATTTAATTGCATCATTAACATGGACCTTACGGGGCTAGTCTACCAGCGACGTGTGTGGAAAGGGAAGTATCATCATCATCTTTTCTCCAATGAATCCATTTCTCTTCATCTTTCTCCACATCTCTTCTCAAGCTTTGGAAAAATAAGAACACGTCATAGCTTTCCGCACAAATTCTTGCTCTTTCTGATAACTAATGAAATGAATGCATGTAACATTCCCGTTTCCGCGGTGAGCATCTCATACATTTCCTGAGTGTTCATTCATTCATTTTGAGTATCACGTTGTCTTTCCATGACTTTCATTGTACACTTCTATTCTCCGACCTCTAAGAAATGCTCTTTCATTCTTTCTTTGGAATGCATATTTCTGCTTCACGTGACTGAGAGGAATAAACATTATCATTAGTATCTGTGAAAAATAATATCGCATATAAAGATAGCATATTACGCACGGAATAGGACAGTTTGGCTTTGTGCTCATCATTATTATTATCGTCTCTCCTTTCACCTTGAGAATGAATATGATGTAAAGAAAGTGTAAAAATAGCATTGAAAAAACTTTTTGTGTCACTGACTAGGAAAAAAAGTTTTGGTGAATGAACATATTTGATTTATGCGGTAAGGGCTCTGTTTCAGTGATTTCCCTACGATTTCCTTACTACTTGTACTGATACTGATGCGATAAAAATTGGTGTCTCATTCATTATTTTGGTAGAATGCAATGACTTTCACGTTCTCTTGCTTGTTGAGTTAGCACATTTTATTGACGCCTCTTTCCTTTTCGATTTCATTTGTGATCAATCTTATGCATTATTTGACGTTTGAGCTTAATAGAACCTTAACTTTCAATGGGATTTGTGTCTAGTGACTTTCAAGTGCAGAGGCACATTTTGATTACTTAGGCCTAAAGTCTTAAAAAAAGTTTGTGGGGAAAAGTTTGAATGATGCTGAAAAGTTAAGAGTGAAAACTTTTATTCTTTATGCTAAATAGATTTATCATTTTCAGAAGAGGAATGGATCGAGAAATTGGAAACGAGCCCTTTTATAGAATTGATTGAACATAAAAGGATTACGTTTAGAAACGAAAAGCAATTCATGAAATAACTTTCCAAACATAATCATGGCTTATACAGATTTTACTGCTGCCTATTTATACTACACCCTTTTCTATTTCCAACAAGCTATTAAAGCAAGCCATCGTGGGATACTTGTGATGTTTGGGCTTATAAAATGGATACTTGAATTCATATATTTGTATACCTAAGCCAAGCCCAAAGGAAGTACATATATCTTCATATTCTGGCTTAGAAATGATCATTATTTCAATAGATTTGATTAGCCCACCAACTCGCCAAATCGGATGTTTGGTAAATTAATCAAAATAATGGAATTTCATAAGCCCCAAAAAATCAGTTATATATACAGAAATTCAACGGAAACCTAATGAGTTTGGTTGAATAGATGAGTTATTAAATCCGGTGACATAATATCGTATATAGTACTCAATGAAAAATTATATTGTGGTTTAGATTGAGGGAGTAAAATACGCTAATATTGAATCTGAGCGAAGGTCTACTCTTTATAGGGTTTTGGAAGATCCAAGAGGAATCAGAGTTTTTGATTTTGGTTTTAATGCGAACAATACTACCTAAAATTGATTTATCAAGACTACGACTTTCTCTCTCGGTTCCACAGGAATAATGATGTGGTCAATGATCCTCTGGTGCGAAAAACTGGTGGCAGAGCAAACGAAACAGTGGACTGAAATGAGTGAGAAGCACAGACGAGAAGAATGGGAGCTAATGAAAACACATTTGCAAGCACAGGAGGAAATTCTAAAGAAGTTAATGGAAGTCTCACAACAGAACCAAATGAAGCAGTTGGACGCTAAGCATGAAAGGTATGAAATTATAGATGATATGATGAGAATGACGCACACAGAATAATGAGTGGTCCTTCTTACTTACAACATTTTTTTCTCTGTCTCCGTTTTTTATTTCATATGAGATGAAAAGCCACAGATTGTTTCTACCTTTGTTTATAGTCAAAAGGCTTTTTATCTCTACTAAAGCGCGCACGTTGTTATTATAATACCACAACGGTAATCTATTATTAAAGTATGAATTTCCATGTGGCTACTCTGATATTTTCCAACAGTATTATTACTAGATGGATAGTCGTAATTCTAACCACAAATTCATACTCGTACCGTAATTAATTTTTACTGATAAAGAATGGGAGCTAATGAAAACACATTTGCAAGCACAGGAGGAAATTCTAAAGAAGTTAATGGAAGTCTCACAACAGAACCAAATGAAGCAGTTGGACGCAAAGCATGAAAGGTATGAAATTATAGATGATATGATGAGAATGACGCACACAGAATAATGAGTGGTCTTTCTTACTTACAATATTTTTTTTCTCTCTGTCCCCGTTTTTTATTTCATATGAGATGAAAAGCCACAGATTGTTTCTACCTTTGTTTATAGTCCAAAGGCTTTTTATCTCTGCTAAAGCGCGCACGTTGTTATTATAATACCACAACGGTAATCTATTATTAAAGTATGAATTTCTATGTGGCTACTCTGATATTTTCCAACAGTATTATTACTAGATGGATAGTCGTAATTCTAACCACAAATTCATACTCGTACCGTAATTAATTTTTACTGATGAGGCACACTCGGGTGGCTTTCCTTATGAAATTCCATCATTAAAGGATGAATCCAACTGGAAAAAATCAAAGGGAAAGAGATAGCGCCTGCGGAAAATGTCGAATGCTTTTTAAGCATCCTCCTCAATCTACTGGACCATGCTTTATTTGAAGTTTGCGCTAGATTTTGTTCGCTCTCTTGGATTTTTGATTTAATATTTTCCCGTTTTCCGGAGTTTCTGAGTGTTATGTACACAGAAATGTAGTTCCACCAATAATTGCTTTCTAATGTTTTTGAGTCGTAATTCTAACCACAAATTCATACTCGTACCGTAATTAATTTTTACTGATGAGGCACACTCGGGTGGCTTTCCTTATGAAATTCCATCATTAAAGGGTGAATCCAACTGGAAAAAATCAAAGGGAAAGAGATAGCGCCTGCGGAAACTGTCGAATGCTTTTTAAGAATCCTCCTCAATCTACCGGACCATGCTTTATTTGAAGTTTGTGCTAGATTTTGTTCGCTCTCTTGGATTTTTGATTTAATATTTTCCCGTTTTCCGGAGTTTCTGAGTGTTATGTACACAGAAATGTAGTTCCACCAATAATTGCTTTCTAATGTTTTTGTTTCGTTCACTTGAATGCTTTGGATTATTTGGTTGGAGGATCTAACAAGAGACATACAGACTGTAAGTATTGAGACATGTTTACATTAACTCTATCTCTTTATTCTTTTTTCCCATTTTTTCTTACTTTACCCCAGTTCACTTGTTCAACCATTTTCCCAAATTGCTTTCATTTAGAAAACCTTTTTTCTCTCTATTTCGGAGAAAGTCTATAAGCTAAAATTTCTAGGTAGAATGATAATGAATGAGATTTCGAACTATAAGTAGAAATTTGTTTTACTAGTCCTAGAGCATCACGGCTTAATTTTTGAATGATTTGCGCATAGGATGCACTCTCTCCAAATACTGGTTCACATAAAAAGATGCCGAATAAACTGAATCGACATGTAGTCTAAACTGCACTTGCTCCAAAAAGCTGTACTTTCTTGCTTAAATTGGCGCATAATTGTTTAGAAGAAAACTTTTTTTCTACCATCACCACCATCCAGCAAGCTTTGTTTTTCTCAACAAAAGATTTTTAAAACGTCAGCTTCTATAAATTAAAAAAATTCAATTCAAAATTGACTTCCCGTCTGACTTAAAATACTTTATAGAACAACAAAAAAAGTTTGAAAGAAAGGACAGCATAAATTATTTGTAAAAGCAGAGACAGGATCACACAACAGCAACATTAAACAAGCTTTCACTGTAAAGTAATTTACTTGTTTTTTTGTCTTCTATTCAGCCACTATTGTCTAACTTGGAAGTTGCCATTGCGCACATAACGGAAAGGAAATTCAATAACATTTTCTGAACACGGTTGTGCTGCATATCACTTTCACCTCATTACTCTTGCATTTTTGTGGCATTTTATGACTTCTTGTATCCTCTTTATTTGTGAATCTTTCCTCCTCTAATACTTATGCGTTTTCTCTTTCTCCTATTATTAACATTGACAATTTGTTAGAAAATGGGGTCAAAAATAAATTGAAGGCGAGCTTATTCGAAGAAAAAACCCACATTTATAAATGTCTTTGTTTCTCTTTCTCTTTTTTGTAGTCGTTTGCTACCACCAAGAACCTTGCCGAAAATGCCAAACCCAATGAAACATAAAAATGTTCAGTTTTCTGTACGGTACCTCTCTTACCCTCGCGAAAGAAAGAAGTTTTTTTTAAAAGAAACGGATGTTTCGCTCGTATTGTACACCTAAATAGTTCCTACGTTTATATCATCTCCATGTAGTAGCAATAGCAATTTTTTGCTGAATGTGTAACTAACTTTATGACTATATAAATGACTTTTTCCCTTCTTCGTACTTACATCTCGTTTTCTCGTATACATAATTACTTTGTGAGAAATCACAAAAAAACTGTAAACATTCATCCGAATAATATAGATGTCTACTATCTCTGTATGTGTACCTCTACCTAAACCTCTTTCTTATGGTTATTACATCAAAGGTAACAAAAACAAATATCGTTAGTGTTTTACGTACGTACACGTAATTAAATTTTATCTTTTATATAACTAAAATTTTATGTACCTCTGTCGATCACAAAATGTCATATCGCAGCATTTACTACTACTACTATAATTATGATTAATAATTACGTAAGCTCTTGAAAGAAAGCTTCCTTCCTGTAATTCCTAAATGCTAAGTTCATTGTGGCAAAATAATCATTTTCGCTATGCTACTGTTGCTACTAAGTATTACCAGAGCAGGCTGATGATGTTGGTGATGATGAAGTTAATGAGTAATGAGTACATAATATATATATCTAGTTCACTAGACAAAAAAGAATTTATTATTATCGGATGCTATAGATTATGCTGTGCGTAAAACTATTTTATAATTTAAGCTCAGCTATACAATAGTACCTTGATAATTAATGAGATGACCTACAGAGCAGAACCTGACTATTTATTCAGCACATTTTTAGCAGTACTTACACTACAATTATTACAAAATAATACTATTCGGAGGTTTATTCTCTTTAGCATATTTTAGTAATGCCAGGAAAACTTTAGAACGCTAATTATTTTCTATAATTTGCTGCAAACTTTGCCTTTGCTCCATTTGTGTTAGTACGTCTACCTTTTATCAAAACATTCGCATAGTTATGATTCTTGATTTAAGGAAATGCATATGACCCAATACAATATTAAAGGAGTTTTTCAATTTCGTATGGCTTCCACAAGATGAATTACATTATATTATGCAGAATAAAAACTTTTTGATATTTCGAGATTACTCGATAAAGTATGAGATTTAATACGAATACAGTACTTTATCATATCGTCCTACTATTGTCTTTTATGCAAATTATTTAACTGATTACGGAACAGCCGGAGCAGAATCCCACTTCTCAATAGTATCTCGTTCAAATGCTTTCCTATACTTTGAACTATTAATCGAGTAATGAATTAGCCTACGAGTTAGTATAATTCGAATTCGCAAATCAGTTGATAGAAACGCACACTGTAAAAATTTTATCCCTACTTATAACGAGAGAAAACTTTATAAATACCTATAGTGCGAACCAAACTAAATTTCTAATGACACTATTTATTTCAATGTTATTGTTGCACACAGGCTATTGAAATGTACAAAAACGAGGAGGTCGAGTATGGACTCTCAGCTAAGTCAGAATTTTTCGTCTGATAACCGGTGAAAAAAAGCACTTTCTTTTCATCCCTCTCTTCTCTTACATCTATAAGCGTATTTACCCTTTTGATAATACCAGTTTAGAAAAAAAATGTGATAATGTATTACGTCAACACATAGTCCTTTTCTCAGTCCTCCAAACAATTTTTGATCTAAAAATTGCTAGTCGTTTATTGTCGTCAATCGTCAATGGTGTAACTGTGTTATTTAACCCGACCAAAAATGGGACTTTTTTCGGAAGGAAGCCGTATTTGCCAAAAAAAACTCCGTCATGAAAAAGCATTTTCTTTTCTTTGAAAGCAAAAACGAGTAGAGAAGATTGTATTTAGAAATTTGAGGAGCAACATTTGCCCTTTCAAACAGTCTGGAACCGAATCAAATAATGTGGTACATATGGTGGAGCACATACATGGATTTTGGTGAAAAAATAATAAACCCAACCAAATTAAATTTCGGCCTTTCTTCGTCTCTAATTCTCATTTAGTCGTAGTATATATACGAATGCAAAAAATATATGATCAGATATAATAACTTAATAATATTGGTTTCGATCAATGAGAAACATCACTTCCTAACTTAATGAAGAAACTATTCTCGTCAAAAAAAAGTTTCTTTTTCTTATTGTTCATGTTTCCGAAATAATTGTATATGTGTCTGAATCGCATAATGAGAAAAGTTTCAAATTATATTACATAATTAAGATGTTACATACAAATAAAAAAGGAATTTCAAAGGATTCCACCATCAAGTCAACTTAACTTACGTATTATTGATCAGAATAAAGATTGAGGAAATAGTTTCTCTTGTCAAAGTCTTCTACAAGCATCGTATATTTGATTAGTACACTACTGGACAGGTAATCAAAAATGTACTAAATTATAAATATATTGTGAAAATAGAAACTTTTAAGTGTACCTTCATTACTTACATTCATATTGTAAACTTTATATGAAAAAAAACTATTCTCTGGTATTAATTGGTATTTGTTTGCACATTGCACAACAATACCTTTAAGCAGGATCGAGAATCAACGAATCCAGCCCTTGTTGGAATATTATGTCTGTCGTGATTCATGGGATTTCACTGATTTTTCTTAAGTGTAAATCCCTTTCATCACAGCATAATTTGTAGGTATCTGTACTGTACGTAATTTTTTTCTGGTAAAAGACCGTTTGTTACGATGATACTTTTAGAATTTTTCTGCAACAACTTGTGCAAAAATGTTTGGCCAGTCCACCAGAGACATTCTCAATCTGTGTAGAATGAAAATATTCGTACGAACTCACGTGCACACCGTGCGTTTCTGTAATTAAATACATAACCTACCGATTTCCAAAGTTCTTTCCAGTTTCAAAACTTTGTGGATATTTAATTCGTACATTATTAATGTAACAAAAAAGAAAAAAATCTGTATTATCTCGTCTATATTCCTATTTTAATACGTATGTATTACTGAAGTGGTGAAAAAATGTCTACTTTCTCTGTAAAAAAATTGATTCAAGATAAAAAGGATTCGGATTAATTTAATGATGAGGGACGACTTTATCAAGTCTGATGTAAGTACTTACAGGAGTGTGTTGGGATAGCGTTTAATGCCCAAAAGAGAAGTTTGATTTAAGGCTAAGACCGGTTAAAAATGTTTAAAACGATTTGAGTAGAGTAAAAATGAACGTCCAAATTTAGGTAACGTATAAATGTAGTATTACGAAAGAAATACTTGAAAGTATTATGTACATGATTTATTGAAGAACATTCTTTATTCTGCTAAGATTCTATATATTTCAAGCCCAAGCAAACACAAATAATTTGTGACATCAAAAACTTTACGACGGAAAAATCTTGTGTGTACTTCGAGCGAAATATTTATTCTCTTCATTCATTATATTAAAGTGTACAAGGAAATTTTTACTTTAATATGGCCGGAAATTGATAAGGACTGATTATATGGAATGGAATTAAATAAGCACGCGTAAGCTCTTCAATTATTATGGTTTAATTTTTTAAAAAATATGCAGTTTTTGGAATGTAAATTGTTTGCTAATGACATAAGTAAATAGATCTCACAGAATTAAGTTAAAGCGTGCAGCCAAAGATGAATCATTAAATTGCTTCTGGTATTGAATGTCTTTAAATCAACCACTTTTAGTGGTATTTGACCGGATTTTTCTCGGGCTTTAGCCTTTTTAGTTTCGCAATTATTTTATGCAGCTCTACAATTAATTGGGTACACGGCATGTTTAAGTCAAGCACTGCACGTTTGTTTCCAAAATAGATACTAATCAAAACAAAGTACTTCCAAGAGATTGCCAAAGACTATAAAGAAGTTTCGATGTATTTACTCTTACGTATAGAATATTTGTCTCCATTTATCTGTTAATTCACTTGCCTTATTGGAGGATATTACTAGTACGAGAGAATAAGTGTGTTAATTTCGTATTCTCTTGAAACATGGTTCTTTGGTTGAAAAGATTTAAAGTAAAAGTCCGAATTACCTAATTTGTAAATGATATAGTGTCCTACTGTACTTAGTACTTACACATAAACAAAGACTATAAAGAAGTTTCGATGTATTTACTCTTACGTATAGAATATTTGTCTCCATTTATCTGTTAATTCATTGCCTTATTGGAGGATATTAGTGCGAGAGAATAAGTGTGTCAATTTCGTATTCTCTTGAAACATGGTTCTTTTGTTGAAAAGATTTAAAGTAAAAGTCCGAATTACCTAATTTGTAAATGATATAGTGTCCTACTGTACTTAGTACTTACACATAATCTTCCAAATGTAATCTAATTTTACTTACTGTAGATGCTTCCTCGTTGTATTCTCTCCTAAGTACGGTTTATTTATCTGTAGGGATTTGACATGTAATAGAATGTATAACCTCTAGCATTATTGTACGGCACCAGAAATGTTTTTATCGTTCCAGTTTTATGTACACAGATTGATTCATTAAAGTTTCAATTCGATTTAAATAAATGTGTTTTCAAATTACGTTGATTGATTTATCATTCAATTCTTAAAAGAGGGGAACACTCCATCTTTTATTCAGATTTAAACATTTTTATGCTCAACGAAAATAGAAAACATCGTCATCATTAATTTTACGTACATGATTCATCAACAACATTATGCACATATTTCATCCGAAAAGCAAGGAGGAAAATTTTACAAAAGTAATGCGATTCTTCCAGGGCTAATTCAATCATGGAAGTTACATATACATACATAGATTACCGAATACGTATAAATCCGTAGCTGCTGAAAAAGTTTCTATTAAAATATTTTTAATACTCTTTGTTCACTGAATACAATATGGACGGTTGAAGAATATCGGATGGACACATTTTCTCAGTAAGTACACTTGAATATTATTAGTAAATTTCTTTGATTTCAACAGATATTAGAACTAGATGTAATATTATTATGACATTTTAGCTGGCTGCTCTCTCCATTTCTATTATTAATTTCTTTAAGGTAGTATCGACATCGTATTTTTATATTAAAACTATTTTAATATATTTGCTAATTGCATTCTCAAGAGGACTGTAAAATTGGAATGTTCTCTAACCATTTCATTTCCACTCCACAAAATAATCCAGCAAGCTTGAATTATAGACATTAGTATAGTACAAAATAGATTTTGTCGAGCGATTCTCTGAATCCAAGTACTAATTAGCATACACACAATATTATATTATGCTACAATATTTTGAACTTTTAATTAGATCTCTAAAATAAAATAAAGCTATATTCTTCTTTACAGACAAATTTATTATCATCTTTGTAAATTAAGT
>JAHZMX010000415.1:0-19265 GCA_027743895.1 Seira musarum
TGTTATCCCTCCTGCTTTAAATGAATACGAAGGACCCAGGTTAGGGGGATTCATCGCTTCTTGAGGTGCATCCTTTCTTCTGGCCAAGATCAAGCACGGAGGGGGCGACTTTCCCAAATACTCGTTTTGAAGTTGAGTAATTCTACTGTCCAGTTTTAAAATGTGCAATCTAAAATCCCCTGGTATCCATTTCATATCTTCCAGGAATGACTGCAGAATTCTTGTTTTCTCTGCTGCCACCATATCTTCCAATGAAGTCTTGTCCATGCTTGAATTATGATCCAGTTTTTCATCGACGGCGTACTTGTATTCTTCGCACAAGTAGTCCATCAAAGCCTCGAGGAGCGGTGTACATTTTTCCATGTGACGCTTATTCTTCACCAGTTTTAGGTCAATCACTTTTTTGAATTCCGCCTCAAGTTCGAATAGATAAGTCAAATCCTTCCCTTCGTCAATGAATTCCTTCATTGTTTGGCGCTTATGTGTTTCAGCTACTTGGTTAATCTTCGCCTCCTCATAGAAGTCCCGTAAGTGACGGATTGGAAACCGGGATTCTATTTCGGATCGGAATTTTCTCACTGCTTCAAAAACAATGTCTTCGGATTGCTCCATGGTTTCTGTTTCATTGTCCTGCGTAGAGGCCAAACCAAGATCAATCTCTTCCAATTCCTCTTCAGTTGGAGGGGAGGCTGGATCGTGTTCCATTTTCATTGTAAGTCTAAAAAGTAGGTAAATACATTTAATTCAATGGATATTATAAATTTAACATTTCATTCATATATTAACCATCTTTGCCTTACCTAATATCCTGCATCTGGCTTTTAAAATCCTGAGTTGATAAAATTTATAGATATCTCCCTGGTCTGATTGTGAGGTTCACTTGATATCGATCATCTTCTTTCTCATTATCTATTTAAAGATACCATGAAGAAAGGACAAAAGAAAATTACTTAGAATCTGCAGGTGGCACAACACTAAGCAAGTTCCACACACATTTAAGTTATCACTGATCTGATCTGACAATTAGAAGATGTTGTACCTTCTGTTGCGAATTAATTCCTTTGATTTACTTGTCAAAAGCTGAGCAACGGGAATGAGCGACACGTAAATGTAATTCTATAAAAACACTACAATTCATCGACTAACTTGAAACAGAGTTGAACCTTTTGTACTTTCTTTTCACACGAAAATTACAATTATTTATAGAATCTCTACAAAAATATTTGGAATAGTTACAATTAATTATAATACATGATTTTTAATTTCTCAATTCAAATTTGAGTGAAGGTAACCAGCAGAATTATGTGGAACCATTATGCATCCACTTGTGCTTTTGCTAAGTCAAGTCTCGAGTGAAACGAGAGAAAGTACCGATTATCTCCGAGATTTTGTCCACGTGTCACACATACATCATAAGCATTCAATGATTTTTACTTCCTGGTGTACGCACAATGAGCGTCGCACATGAACGTAATATGCCGTTTTTAATAAAATGAAGATTGGAAAACCGCTAAAACAGCGATAGTGACGTAGCTAGAAACGGGTTAGAGACACAAGAGAGTTTAACCAGAAAACTGTTTTTAATATCTGTCACTTCCATTGGTTGTCAAATAAAACAGCTCTTTGCATTTCATTCGATTTTTTCATTGTGAATGTTATGACAGCATAGTAAAAGCATGAAAAGAAAATTGAAAGAGACCTGTCGAATGAGCTACCACATGCTATGTTCAATGAAGGACTTAACCGCGTGCGAGCGTTATCGGTTAACGAATTTTAAAAAAGCAGTTATACTGAGCGTTTTAAGCAAGTGTTTTTGTATGTGTTAGAGGGTCACATTTTAAATTTTAGCCGGAGCAATAAATAAAAGAAATACGATAGGCATCTTTTCAAGTGAGACCAAACAAGCAAATCAAACCATATTTCATGCTATACACCTTTCTCAAAGATCTTTCGTCATCTTGAAGCTTTGCTTGTAGAGCTTCCGGGAAATCCAGATCCAGGGGAAACTACCTACAAAAAGATGTATTTTCACCCGTTCATGCAACACTGCCATAAATAGGATGCAAAGCAAGCAGTAACATTAATAATAGAAAAATACTATGTATGGTTGTGCCCTTTTGTGTAGTCAGCAGACAGGTTTTGCATAGTCAATAAGATCTCTCCGAAATGCAATTGTCAACTTCAATTTCAATGAAATGGGTTAAGGGAAATGTAACGGATGCTTTTATTTTTGGAACAAACGAAATTCTCACCTCTCTTTATCCACGAATTTGCATTGTAACATTTTTTTATGAATCTGGAATGGATTAGTATGACAATGAACACTGAACATGAGACTTCCCAAAAGAACTATTGATTGTATAAAAACGCATATGTTTTTTGATTTGATAAGCCGTCATACAATACCAAGAAACACTCAATTAATATTTATTCCGCATGTGCACAATTATACACAAATATTATTATACATAAGGTGCGGACAATTTAAGGTGTGAAGAAATAAAAACATGAAAATCTGTTTTTCCAGAAACGTAATCACATTAAAAGTAAGCTAGCAGTTTGAGTAATGACAAAATGCAGATTTACAAGAACGGTCAGCTCATCAAAAAAGTTAACATCCCCCAATCCAATTTTGACCACTGGCATAGCCCGCAGATATCGCCGACCCCATCTGGAAGCTTGAAACCTGATTGTACTGCATAGTCTCCTCAGCAGAAATTTCGAAGTCCTGTATAATTTTCCCATGTTACCAATCGCATCCTTCATAATGACAAGTCGATCCACGACTGTGAGCATGAGAAACATTACCTGAGCTTGGGAAATTGTTTCTCGGGATGAGATCATCGTATACAAAGACATCACAAGAAGGAGTGAATTGAATCCCATGAACTTGAGCATGGGACCACTATGGATGTCATTGTGGACGGATATGAGCAATCGAATGTTGGAATATAGTTTCAACGAATCCAAGGGCATCGATTCCCCACAATCAAACAGCTTCCTGGTAAAGAACCTCAAGTAATTTGAGAAACAATGGGAATGGCAGATAGCAAAGTTGTATTCGAATCCGCTGTTCGATATGATAAAATGAACTAGCCAGCAGGTGAGAAGTATCAATGGAACCTTGATTGGAAGGGACGGGGCTGGAACCAAAGTCCAGAGGTTTTGAAATGAGGTTACATGACATTGTTCTAGGAACATGAATCCTATATTTCCAGGGAAGCATGGATTACCCCATAGAAATATCCCAAGCATTGTGGCGAATATCAAGGACGAGAAGATGAAAGGACGTATTGCATGTCGGATGTGCTTCCCCAGGGCTCCATTATTAGGCATCCAATTTTCCTCTAATGAATACAATGAATCAGCTCACTAAACACAGATTAAACCGTTAAGTCTATGAATTAATTTTTTAAATTACCGTTGTTTTTCTTCTCGAATAAAACCATTGAATTGATCAAGGTCGCGATTTCCTTTCTTTTACTTAACTGAACCCAAGCAAACAATGCATGAGAGCCGAATGCTGTACAAAAGTACGCACATAGCCCTAGAACAGGACCGGAAATTGTATTTCTGTAGGTAAACGTTTGCATGGAAATGCCGGCTATATAGCCAATTGATAACATGAATTTGAATGCGTAAATCAAGAGAATTTTATGGGAACAGGAAGTCACTTTTTTCCCGTCAAATGAGTAAATGGACTGGGTGGTAAATTGATTGAATTTCACGTGTAAAAGAAACACGGGAAAAAGTTGTTCTGCAATCAGCATTTTTCTCAGTGAGAAGTAACAACTTCACGCAGTAGTTAGGTGCTCAAACACAAACAAATCTAGAAAAACCGACCGGCCGCCAATCCTCTCTCACGTTGTCCTCACTTTTCATGAAAATGTCTTTTGTTCTCATGAATTTGTGATACACTAAGATCATTCCAGTCCCCTTGTCGCCCTCTATTATGTCAGTTGAGCTGGGTTACGGTTTTATGAATAGGTAATCATGATTACGATTATGAGTTTTGGCTTGCTAATTTAATGAAAGGTTGACATGTCATACTGAATGAAAGGTCTCCGATCTCATATAAATAGTATTGAAAACAAGTTAGGTAGCTTTTCTTCTCACTAATTAACCTCAGAATTGTGAATGCTTTCGATGGAATTCAAGTGACGCAGGTTTGCATGAATTTGGATTTTTAAGATTATATGACGTCGCAATTAAAAACTTCTCGAATCTATAAAGTCATTATCGAATCTGAGTATTATTTTAATCTTATCAAATAAGCCATGGTGAATCGTAGCTACTTAATTATAGCGTCATTTTGGAACACTCGCATATTAAATCGACCTTAATAACTTTCTTAAAGCTTTCACCTTCCGTTTTTATCATCAAAACAGATTTACATTGATTGCCATTTATTAGTATTTGGACATAATGCTTAATACTCAAGTTTCTTTCATTGTTTCTAATGGAATGCATAACTCCGATCCAGAAAATAAAGTGAAAGTGGATAGAACGGTATTTCTGTCTTATTACTTTTATATTAGGTAGAGTGGAATTCCACATCAGTCGATGAACACATCAAACTACTTAAAATAAATAATTCCTTTGCGTTTGCGGTGGCCGTAAATAAATAGGCGACTTGATTGTTCTCAAACATCACAGTAAATGAGGATAGATGTATGTAGCCGTAAGTGTCACAGCGTCACTATTATATTCAAATTTATAATTCACATTTGTGGAGTTGAAAAACGATTATTTGGGCTTCCCTGTCGCTTTCCTTGAATTTCAAAACGAAACTGATCATATCAGCATAAAAGTTAAGTTAAAAGCTGTGTTTGAATGCTTTGAAACACTGAATATATTAGTAGCGTGAAAGCGGTTTTCACAATTAGGTATGTGGGTGAAAACAATCTATGCTTCGAGTTTTCAAATTATTCAGTCCTTTTCCCCGAATCCTAAATAGCATATGTCATGAGTTTAAGTCATTTATCTACTTACCCTCTTTGACACAAACGAAGAGTTTTAAAAATTTGTATAATTTTAAATGGGGAAAATGGTTTTGACCGTGAAAACGAATTTTTATCTACCAATCCAAACACCTCCGGAAGATAAACGAACCAGACATATAAACGATTCATTCTTAGCTGATAAACGCAACATAAAATAAAAATTAGTTCAAGATATGAAACTGTATCGTAGGAAAGGCTTGATTCAACTTTTCTCGAGCAGTCAAACAGTGTGGGATTGTGGAAAATGCCTCATTAAATACGCAAAAAACAACGCACTCGTCCTCATCCGAAATTAACCCTGGTGACGTCTACTAGATATTTACAGAATATGTTGTAGATGGGTATTATTTATTGGGGGGTCGTGCACATCACAGGTTATAGTTTACTCATTATGTTAAATTTAGTTCGGACAATGAGTACCAAAATCTTGATTTTTGAAACGAAAATGAACTGTCATGGGAGGCTTTGGAAACTATGTAGTTAGACATGACCTCGAAATGTCCCCAGAATTTCAAACTCTGATGTCCCCACAAAAATCTTTACCGCACAGCTGACGTAGAAAGTCGTTAACTTCTCTCACTCCACAATAGGGAAGAATGTGTTAAAATGTCCATTTACAATGCATTGGGAAGAATCAAGATCCACACCAGCTTCTCGAATCGTCGATGTAAATTATTTTTCGGTTCGGTCAACGCCTACGAGTGACCTTCTTCATTCTATGCCATATTAAAAATCATAGACACTACTACAATTTTCAAAAGCGATGTCGACTCCATCCAAATTAGCGAATATATTGGCTTAAAAAATTAATTTTAAAATTATTGCCAAATATCTCCAGTAATTGCGTAATGTAATCGTAAAGAGCAAAAAAAGCTGATCTAGATGTTATAACTGGTATATGCGATATAGCGGGGCACTTGGGGCCCTTCCCTTGTGAGTTGGAGACTTCATTTCACGTCCGGGGGAATTTTAAATGGTGAGTGTTCGTTTAAGTATAATTAAACTTCAACTGTTCCAAACCCCCTAGAAAAAGTTTTGCAGCAAACGTACATTGAAAAGTCATTGTCATTGACTTTTGGAAGAAATAATGTGAAATTCGGCCAGTTTGTATATCAACTAAGAATGGATCGTTTATGTGTCTGTGGGAGACAAACGAATGCTTTTTAATTTTTTTTCTTGCAGGCATTCAAAATGGTAGACAAAGTATTCATTTAGAGCCTTAAAAAATTTGCTGCCTTAAACAATTCATATCTCCTCATATGTGCCGTTTGTTCTCCTTCAGCAAAATGAATTGTTCGCCCCCTCCCTATTTTCTAAAGAAATGCAATATTGAATAAAAAAGGGGAAAGAAAGTAAACGTGTATTTTTGTTTTATTTGCCAAAACTCATAATACCTGCTTTCACCTTTAGCTTGTTTCTACATCAAATATCAAGTTTCATTGTCCATATGCATTCAACTCTATTCTTATTATTTGATCAAAACGAAAAATATTCGTCTTTGATTTCATTGTTTAGAAAAATACAGGAAATTCATATGTTTTCATAAATGAAATGTTTATGTGATCATTGATCAATGATGAATGCACCAATGGGAAAACAAATTCTCTGCTTATATGAGACATTATGAAAAGAATGTTTTTTGAATGAACCATGCTGATAGTAATGTGCGTCAGTTTTCATTGAATCTTACGCATGATATGATTGTGCATGTCTTTTAGTTATACAATATTTGGTCTCATGATTCATTCTCAGAAAACAAATAAAAAAAGACGGACCCAGACATATTTCTTATTTTCCTTTTTCAAACTAACTTGTTAATAAAAATCAATGGCAAATCCATTTTTTATTCTAAACTTCATAAGTTCTTACTCAGACACATGATAATTTAGACAAAAAGACACGAAATTAGTCAATATTTTTTTAAGTTAATGTATAAAAGCTGCCTTTTTTGATTCTGCTCGTGACTTCACAAAGAGATGCCAATAGATTTTCGTAATTTGAACTTCTTTGGGCTGCAATATTGTTCAATCTAGGTTAAAAAAAAAGAATCTTGGTACTTGACTTCCTCATGTTAAGAGTTTTATTGCCCACTTGATACCCTTTCAAACACAATCTTTCAAAGGAGACAAATCGGTACAAAAAAGGGGAAAGAAGGGAAATTAGATACACGCGTGATTTTTATTTCGATTATAGTAATAGAACGCCCCCTCAAACTTTTGAAGTTGGAAAGGATGTGCTTCACACGAAATTTGATTTTGTAAAGGCGTTCCGATTTTCAAAAAGGGAAAAGAAGAAACCACGTTGGAAGCAAGTTTACTTCTGTGGCCATTGCTCAGTTAGAAAGGAAAAAATCAAATAACTTGAAATTTCTAATGGCATGAAGCTACGTGAGAAATGCCCGAAAAAGGTGATTTTTTAGAGGAAATTCTATCCATTTATCTGTTTTGTAGGATCTTAAAAACGTGTTTAGTGAGGACATAGAATACATTCTTTTCACATAATCTTCACGTCCCTCAATTAGGTTAAAAGCTCTAATGCTTTACGAGATTCCTTAGTCATTTCCTTAGTATTAGAATACGTAGAAAAATCTAATCATCATCATTCCCATACCGAAAAATTTGCCTCAGTTTTCGATTCTCACGAAGAAAAGTACTCTTAACTGGAGTGGGACGTGGCTTACTGGACAAGCTAAGGCGTTTCCAGAACATTTTTCGAATAGGTACGAGGAATACACGAAGTACAAAAAAAAGCCTAAGTGCATACATTCAGCCGCATATGACAATTTATGAAACCATATCTCCGGCGACATCCTTATTATCTCTGCCCAATTTGTTGTGGAATATCTGGAAACAAGGCATATTTCTTCCTTCATTAAATATGTTTATACTATATAATTTCTCTGCTTGTTGCATTGCACTCCCCTTTCACCACACCACACCACACGCCGGTTTCGCTCTTCCCTTCTGACTTTGGCAGAGAAAAGGAGAATGCTAAAGCTTGACGTGGGAAATGGAATGCACTTATATATCAACCTCAGAGCTCTTTACCGGCTTCATCAGTTTTGGCTTTGCTCTTCGTCATTACGGAACTGAGAACTGGACTGAGTAATTTCTCCCTTGTTTTACAGAGCAAGCCATACTCCTTTCTCTAGTGATTTCATTACCCCAGTTTTCTTTTATAATTATCGTCCTTTCACACTTACTTACCTAATTACTGGTATTGGCCAAGCAACATGGAAATGGTGGATATTGAAGCCGGAATACCACGAGAAGAGGATATAAGAAGACCATTGATTATCCCAAAAATCTATGTCAATGACAAGCTTTATTTCGACCCAAGCCGCAATAACAAGAATCAGAATCCAATTGAAAGGGGTCCGCCCGCAAGTCTATGCAAAATTGACAGGGAGAAGTGGGTCTGGCTGACTGGCATTGTGGACATGGTATGACTCAAAAAATTTTATTTACACATTTCTCCGAAAAATTATTTACTGACGTGTCGTGGTGTCAAGTGTTATTTGTTTTTTATAATTTATTTATGTCTTAAATTTCTCTGAATAGGGTTGGCCCATGCTGCTGATGAGTGCAAGGAATGCGTACAATCTTTCTCCGATTGGTCTGGAAACTAAAACAGGCTCATGGAGAAATGCACCATTCACAAACACTTTGATGACGGGCGCTGAGGTGCTCCAAATGATCATGGGCTTCATGCTGATTCTGCGGCTTTTGAAGGTAAAACAATATTACCAACTAAAATTTTTTTACATCGTGAAATAGGATTGCAATAAATTCTCCATTTTCATTTTTTAAAAAGGTCCTCAAAAATGTGTCACTGGCAAACTGGTTTCGCGCATATAAGTCTTTGTCGGCTCTGATTGGATTTCTGCTACTGTTTGTTCTCCTTTCAACAATGGCAATTCAGATTACGGACACTACAAAGGAGGCATCGGGTGCGCAACAATTCTGCATCATGTTCCAGTACACCCTTCTGCTGCTTTTGAGAATCAATGCGACCTCTTTGATGGATGATGCATGTAACTACATTGAATCTCACGCTAAGGGGGAGCATGTTAACTGCAAACATGATCCCAATTCTTACATCAACATCTGGTAAACAAAGCAAAAAAAAACATGAAATAAAATCAATGAAAAATGGGAAATTTCGCGAAGGAAAATTGCAAAAAATTTTTAATGTCGTCGTGTTGGCTGATGCTGATTGAATGGTTTGAAAACTGAGAAAATAGGAGAAAGCTAAATTAATTATGCTTGTATTGCAAAATTTATTTGAAGTCTATAAAATAATTTGAAACTCACTTAAACACTGTACTGATATTTGATAAGTACGTACCTAATATAATAGCAGCAAACCAAGTAACTTAACTATAACACAGAAACAATTTATCTGTAAAAGTATTTAAGTTAGCTTAGAAACTAAACATTTTAATTTATATTAAAATTAAGTGGAACAATTAGGAAATTTACCTGTTCCGAATCTATAATTATACCTGATCAAGGTACCTTTGTATGAATGTAAACCAAGTACCTATAGAGAGTATATGACCTTGAATTTACCTGCATTTTGACTGGAAGTAAATGAAGTGTAAAGTGAAGTTGGGATATAACAATAATGTTACAGAAGCACCATCTTAAACTTAATGAATAAATGCACTAATTGAATACGTGTTATCGTTGAATATTTGTGCTGCATACAAATAGTTAATTTTAACTGACAAAAAATTCGAATCAAGTAAATCGTAAAACGTATCTGTTTCAATACACAAATAAGAGGATTATTGGATTATCCATTTCTACAGAAGAAGTAGTCATATATGCCTGAGACGCTGTTTTGCAAATCTGTTTAATATCGACATGGTTTGTGGCGAAAGAAAGATTTTTGGAAAAAGACCTGTTGCATGAATTGCTATTCCTTTACCTCTTTTTTCCAGAACCAGTCGGTATAATTATTTTTTTCTGGAATTGAAAATCTGAAAAAAAATTATAAAATAAAAAAATCGATCTCCCGTAGATTCGAAAGATATTTTGCTTGTGGCATAAGTAATTCAACAGTATCGTATCTAATCATCAAACTTTTAAAGAAAAACGTAAAAGCCCACTTAATATATCACATGTAATTTTGCGTATTTGCTTGCATCAAATGATATTGTAGAATGTGAGTCTAAATGATTTTTAATTAAGTTTTGTTGAGTGATCAAACCCAAACTCAATTTTGTCGAACTGAAAATAGAGTTGTGGTATGTGGTTAATAGAATTTTCCTCTGAATGATTTTTACATTTACGTACTTTTAATTTTGATTAAGAGATCATATCCTTACTAGTAGGCATAGATGAACAATAGTTCATTTTTTTTTTATTTTGGCGATGTTAAAATGTCAATTCTAGACATGCATTCTATTATCTTCACTTGCTCCTCTTATTAAATAATGTTTCATAAAAGTTTTCATGAAAATGAGTCATACACTTCAATCAACTCAATAAATTTTCAATCAAAGAAATCTCATTATTACTCATTGTTCATGACTCACAAGCGTAAACGTGAAGTGAAGGTAATGAAATGATGAGATGAAAGTAGATTGTACTTCTTGAGCTACTTTTGACTCGTTTCTCCTTTCCCCTCCAACTCATTGTGCATCATCAATACGAAAGCAATAGCAACAGCAAGTAAGTCGTGTCATGCAGACGAGCAGAAAAAGAGGAAGCCAGGCCAGGTAGTCAAAATAAACTTGGCTTTGGAAGCTTTTTACCTTTCTCATCTTTCTAACTTCATATTTTTCTTCATATTCATCCTTTACGGCTTCCCGAAAAATGGTTTATATTGAGCATTATGCTGTAGTGAATACTGATGCAGCTTCCTTTTTTCACACTCACCATCACAAACATCATTTTGTAAGTATTCTTGGTTGGAGATGTTAAGGCTAAGAACATTCATATCATAATACGTAGGATTTATGATGGGCTCAATCTTTAAACGGAACAAGGATGGAGTGATTTTTACTAGCCACTACGACATTTACCCATTCTCAAAGAAAATATTCTCTCCCTCTCATTGTGGTCCTGTCTCACTTCAACCTATTTGCAATTGAACAGAGTCGTCCAAAAAGTGTTACCAATCTTTTTCGCTTTGACTGCAAATATTTTCCATGTATTCCCCAAAACAGTTTATGCATACTTATACTTTATATTAGATATTCCACTAATAAGAATCAACAACCATAATACCGCTTGATTTTGAGTCCAATCCTTCCAGCTAATAAGGAAAAAGTGGATAGGATTCTCATTGACTCACTGACTTGAGTAAATCAAGTGGGATGTAGTGTCGTTATTAGTAAGCTGACGTGAAAGTACATCCTTTCTATTTCTTATTCTCCCACTAAAATCTGCTTAGATCTTCAGACTTCACTCAGGAGGACAATATCATCAAGTGCCTATAGCATATTGGACTGGAGAAAATGACTTTCACTGTGGCTGACGGGCAAGTTATTCGTAATATGTTTTTGTATGGATGTCATCTTCCTCGTCATCTTATCCATTTGTATGGCGATTTCCTCCAGATTTGCTAAAACTATGATTCTCTTGCTTTCCTATTTATATTAAGTGATAGCATTGTCTGCGCACTAACTTAAATACATCGCAGGAATGTGTGGGGTGGTAGAATGCAAATTGCTGGCCTTATATATAAAATGAACTGAAGACAAGAGACTATACATACAAACAATATCACACTTGAAGATGTCCTCAACTTTTCATCTTTTGTAGCTGGGCAACTTACAATAAGAATCTGAGGGAAAGTTCCATCCACCCACACAAGAAAACCAAGCCCAATGTCTTCAGTGAACTCAATTTTAGAACCTGGGATTCTTTGTTTTCAAATAATCTTTCCACGAGAAAGTCCAAGCACAACCATGCCACTCCACGTGGGGATATAAGAAACACTATTCCTTTTTCTCTCAAATTACCTGAGCCTTTCTTGTTAGAAAATTAAAAGTAACAACAATCAAATGTTTTCATTTCCCTTACCTTTGAAAAAAAAATTGAGAGATATCGCATTACATTACATAACACAACACACGGTCCTTTACAGCTATTATGAGAATTGGACATTTTTTTTCTTCTTTTTGTTGTTCCCATATCAAAACATACTTCAAGAGAAAGTTAATGTGACAAAGAGAAAAAGGAAAAGAAGAATTGGATATCCTTTTTTGTTGCTTGTTAAGAAAAGGAATTCCACATCCTGTTCCACGTGTAAAGAAAATCGAAAGGAAACCGTTGCTGTCCATACTTAATGCTCTACTAAAATAATCTTTTTTTGTCTTTCTTAGTTTGTCATCACTTCCGTTCTAGAAAAGAAAGTCAGTGATTTCCCTATAAAGGTAATATCCCACTTAAGCGGAAAAAATACATAGCGGATGTAATGAACTACATTCACATACAAAAAAGACACATTTGCAAAGTTTGCAAAAAAAACGGCAAAATTTTTTTTCGCCTTAAATGTGATTGGGTCGAGTAAGTTTATTATTGCATTTATTTGGCATCATTTTTGGAAATTTTTTGTAGCCGTTTTTTGCTTGGGGAATCTAAATTATGTCCGGTCAGCTTTCACTTTTTCTCTGGGCTGGATCGACAAGAAAAATGATTAATGTGGACGGGATGACCTAGTATTAGATTAGAAGGTGGCCAAAATATTATGCCATATTTGAGAATGACTCATTTAATTAAACTCATATCGAGTTATTATCGCCATTAATTTGTATCAACTTCACTTTCAGTTTTACTAAAAATTTTGGATTAAATACTACCGTAGTGAGCCATGCATCGTTCTGTAAAGCTCCGATCAGTTTCTGGACGATATCAGTTTTACATTAATTATTGATTGCAAAAACAAATCTCACGGAGTAGGAAAATTTTGAAAAATTCTTGGTCTATATTTAAAGACTATTTAAACACTAAACCAAATATTTACTTTTCCCTCGATTTTAAAGCAAAACACGCTTAAGCCACACGCCCCGTTTAGAATTACTGGGAAGGAAGAGGACCAGAAATTATTTATTTATTACGTAAGTAAGTAGGTACGTAATATCCGAGCGCTTCCGCTGAAATTCGCTCAGTACCGTGTTCGACGCTGTAGTGGAAGCAACAGGAAGATACATTTTTTTCTCCAATAAGCTCAATCGTATTTCACTCCTACTTTCTTCCGCAATAGGATTTTATTTTCTTGGAAGAAAAAAATGTCGTTGAACTCACAATACTACACTGACACTGATGAGAATAGTGAAGATGGAATCTCAGATTCCGGGGGTCAGAGTTCACAATCTGACTTAGCTGTTGAGGAAAGATCAAGTTCAAATTTGAGCAACGCAACATCCAATGCACCATCCCTCCCTACAACGAACGAGGAAGGGCGGGAAGGAGGTGAAAGTAGGACTTCGGCTGAGTGGGATGGAGAAGAAGAGGGGGAAGAAGAGGTTCAAACCGTGGGATATATTGAGCGTACGGGTTACATGTGGTTGTCTGGAATTCTCGACACCGTAAGGGCGTAAATGTAAACACATATTATTATGCAAATAATAAAGTCGTATGTATTTAACGATGAATTTTTAAATAGTCCATGGCCGTCATTTTCCTGTCTGTACCCACAGCTCTGGAAATATGTGAAGTGAAAGAGGGCTATCCGAAGAATATCAGAGGTGAGGCAAACATTTGAAAAGAAAAATTTTGCGTTAAATTTCAAATCGCGAATTTTTTGGGTTCTTCAAGAATTTCTTAAAATTTTACAAAGTGAAATTTGTGACAACATCCATTTGCATTTTGCTGTGTTTTTGAAGTTTGAGTTTGGATGAAAGTCTGTTCGAAAGTCAATTAGAAGTTGATTTGCATTTCCAAAAGTGATTTGGAAACTTGAAATAATTTGAATGAGATTTTTAAGTCATTTATTTTGAAAACTGAGTGGATTGAATTTGATAAAATTTTGCATTTTAAAAATCTCATTTGTTACAGCTAAACTGACGGAGGCGTACACCATCATCGAGTGCTCATACTGGATCCAGTTGATAATGGGCGTGGCAATGATAATCGAGTTCTTCAGGGTAATGAATAAATTTATAACGCAAAATTTTTTATGTGATTTTAAATTTTCAAAACTAAAAAAAAATCTCTTTTTTATAGAGACACGACAAGGGCTTATTGCTTCTTATCCGTCTCCATATCTGGGGCATTTACGCTCTCATTCTGTGCAACGCAATGTTCGTCATCCGCTTGCTTCTTGCGTTCAAACCACTGTTCGAGATGAATGAATTCGAATGCATCCAATTCCTCACATCTCTGGTTCTATTGTTTCGGGTCGCAACAATTTGGTTCTGGCAGCGATACAAGAAAGAAATTCGAGAACATCGTGATCACTTCAAGGAAGATCCTAATTGCAAGCATTGCAGAGGCCCGGAGACAGTAGAGGTGCTTGGGTCTAATCTAGACGTTGTTTGCCCTTCACGATATTAAAAAAAAAACATTCATCTGGATTAATAGTTGTGTCAGGTTTCATTGTAATTGTTGACGTAGTTATGAGGTTATTGCTGTTTTGTCATGAGTCAAAAAAATTCTGCCTGTCCTAAGTGTATGAAGCTTTAAATGTGGGTAATAGATTTCCTGTTCTGAGATTTTAGAATTTTTCCCACTTTTCCATTTTAGTAAATTCTAGGGTAATTCAAAAACGTTTCGGAGCTTGTATTGTTGTCATAATTAGTATTAATATCTATAAAAAATTTCTTGGACCACCAGTTGATCCGCCATTTTTTATAAATGTGTGACAAAGGCAACGATTTGAACGAAACCAGGGAAAAGAGCTCAGGAATCGATAATAATAAGTGAAAGAGAACAAGAGGCGTTCTTAGGCAAATCATGGTAAATGTAAATCCTTTTTACCATGCGAATTTGTTCTCTACCAGACCAAAATGAGGAGTAAACATAACGAAAAATACTCCATAAGTTTTTCCCACTTTTCCATTTTAGTAAATTCTAGGGTAATTCAAAAACGTTTCGGAGCTTGTATTGTTGTCATAATTAGATACAATATCTATAAAAAATTTCTTGGACCACCAGTTGATCCGTCATTTTTTATAAATGTGTGACAAAGGCAACGATTTGAATAAAATCAAGGAAAAGAGCTCAGGAATCAATAATTAGTGAACGAGAACAAGAGGCGTTCTTAGGCAAATCATGGTAAATGTAAATCCTTTTTACCATGCGAATTTGTTCTCTACCAGACCAAAATGAGGAGCAAACATTACGAAAAATACTCCATATATATTATGCAAAATAAAACAAAATAATTTTATTGGCTATAGTCACAAGATTTACAATCGTATCTATTAATACTACCAATAAGTTGTTTTATATATATATAAATAATCTGCTTAACCGTGTAAATCCAATTTATTGTCACGTCTTTGATATTATAATATCTACTATGAGGTTTGCTGTAAGTAGTAAATGTAATTCAAATTTCCATTAATCGTATCAATGAAAAACGCAAGGGTTACATTTCCCGCATTTCTCAACAAATTCTTCAGGGTTACGCGTAATTACTCAAGTGTTTTATTTGATAATTGTAGTTCGTTCCTATGTCAAACTTTAGCTTTGGTTTAAGAATTAATGTTATTCTAAGGAGAGTGTAAGTTCATTTTCTACTCTGCTCAGCTCTATGATTTCCATTCAAACGAATAATTATTATGAAAGCTTATTTACCAGGTGTGTTCTTTTTGTCTAAATCACGGGACCGATTTTTCCCGTGACCCAGAGATTAATCACTCCACCGATGTAATCTTGTGATAAAATGGAACGAACGTTTTTTTAATTATTTTTTGATAATGAAATATGTACCGTTTCTTTCTAGGCCAGACTTAAATCAAACCATTTTTATCCAAAGTTTAATGATTCTGAAATACAATCTCTTGAAACTCGAACTTAATTTTTTTTCGTATTACGATGACTGGTATTGATAATTCTAAACAAGAAAAATTGTCACCTGTGAAAACTGTGAAAAAATTTTAGAATGTAAGCTTTAGGTGTATCTGTTTTATAAAAGAATTACATTTTGATTATAACACATGTCTTACACAATCAGTGTCAGGTTTTGGACCATAAGCGATACTTCATTGCGAAAAAATAATTTCTTTCCCGTTCATTCCATTACACCACAAGATTATATCGGTCCCGTGATTTTTACGAAAAGAACTCCCCTGATAAATAAGCTTTCATAATATTTATTCGTTCCAATGGAAATCATAACGCTGGTAGAGAATGATCTTATACTCTCCTTGGGATACTATGAAGTACTTAATTCTAATAATCAGATGAAATGATGGTTGTGTCGTAACAGAAAACAAGTTTGATTTGTTCTGATTTAGCATAAAATTGCAAAAAAATAATATAAAAAATCACATTCTTCTAATCCCCTGAAATGTATATCGAATATTTAAATTAAGGGAAATATACTTACATGTAAGAATTATATCGGTCCCGTGATTTTTACGAAAAGAACTCCCCTGATAAATAAGCTTTCATAATATTTATTCGTTCCAATGGAAATCATAACGCTGGTAGAGAATGATCTTTTTTTCTCATTGGGATACTATGAAGTACTTAATGCTAATAATCAGATGAAATGATGGTTGTGTCGTAACAGAAAACAAGTTTGATTTGTTCTAATTTAACACAAAATTGCAAAAAAAGAATATAAAAAATCACATTCTTCTAATCCCCTGAAATGTATATCGAATATTTAAATTAAGGGAAATATACTTACATGTAAGTAAAAAGGATATAACGTAATTAATTTTTTAAAACAAATTTCGTTTCAATTATGCAATCAATTATGATTTGCATTTAACTTGGTGGAATAGTACGCTTCAGGAGTGGATTCTAATTTCGTTAAGTTGAAATAGAAAGAAAGGAATCATGAAGGTCTAAAAGATTCATTGAGAATAAGACATATCGTATAATAAAATTATGATGCTGAAATACTCGGATCAAACGAGAAGTAGCATTTTTAGAAGAAACTTAAAATAATAATGTCTTGATATAATGGCCAAAAAACAGTTCGGGGAATTTTCTTGAAATCTTTTACTTTGTATTTCTAGTCAATTAAATCGTGCAGATAAATTTGAAGTTGATTGCTTTTTTAATACGAAGTACGAATTGATAAAAAAAAGCATAACTAGGACTTATCTAAATTTATGGGTAAGATTTGACTTTCGGTGTAATAAAAGTAATAAGTTGATATGATTAAAGTTTCAAAGCGATTACTAATAATGATGATCAAGGTTTCTATTGTCCAAGTAGTTCCATAAGGTCTATGATGACTTTGCCGTAGACATAATTTTAGATTCACAAAAATGAAATTTTCAAAAATCTTTTTCATTGTTGCTACAAAAATATGCTTCCATTTAGATCACTAAGAAACACATTTGTCATTTGTTTCTGTGAAAATACGGATAGTTCAATTGAAATTAAATACTGTGTTTGTCTAATATTTGAAAAATGAATGCGTATGTTAGCATGCCACTTAAACTATAGCCTATAAAGCACAATTGTTGATACACAACGCCATTTAAGGTTCTAAGTAATAATCGCTTGCACTACGTATGGAATCATATCGCTGGCTTAGATTTGATATGAGCTATATGCATTTCTCGTTAGTTTTAAAATAAGCCATACGCATTTCTCGTTAGTTTTAAAATGAGCTATACGATTTTTTCGTTAGTTTTAAAACGTGATATATGCAATTTTGGGGGAAAATGAGATCTCAGTATTATTTAATAGAGGATAAAATTCCACGCATTTTGATGTGTCGATGTGTTGGTTTTGTTTAATGAATCATTACGTGTAATCAATTTCATTTCGGCTGGTAATTTGGTATTACAATGAAAATAAAACAAAATCAGCCTCTCCAAGTAGAACTGGACCTGGCGGACTTGATGGTCACATTTATAAAAGTGTATTCAACGGTTCGCACGATTTTTTTAATTATTTTTTTAAAAAATCCTCCTACTTGAAATTGATTTTGGTGTTTCGAATTTTTTGGTTAGTGTTTGAAAACGGTCGTTTTTCCAGTTGCCTGATTTGTGCATATAGCACGTTTTAAAACTAACCAAAAAAGCGTATAGCTTGTTTTAAAACTAACGGAAAATGCATATAGCTTATTTCAAAACTAATGAGAATTGCATATAGCTCATATCAAATCTAAGCCAGCGATATTAATTATCGAAAACTCTTAACTTTCTTCAGTCTTGCTTGATTCGCCTCCTACTCGAATTTTGAAGTTTTAGCTTAAAAAATGTACTCACATATTATTAGCACCTAATTTACTTTTAAGATGGGTTTCATTACCAACGAATTATTTATTACTTAGTTTATACATCCGTTATCTCCTGTTGATTACATGTAGGAAGAAAAAAATCCAAATCGGTTTAAAAAATTAATTTACTTACGGAATACCTTTAATGTTCACGTTTAGCAATTGCACAGTTAAAGTTTCAAGGCTTTTGTCATCTTAGCGTAGTCTAGAAATTCTCCTTTTTGAAACGCTACGATTGCATCATGTATAATTGTTTGAATAAATATGCTTAATTAATTTTAATTTTAAATGGTCGGAGGAACCATGATTACGCTTTTCATATGCATCTTTTATTCTCATCGTAATATGGGTCACTCGTTTTCAAAGTCAAATCATGAGATAACTTTGCAGTCTTTATCCCTCATAGATAAACGAATAAAAAATCCGGAAGGGAGATTATTCTTGCATCCACATTTTCCACTCAGAGCTTCTGCATCTCACTTAAGTACACTTGAATGATAAGTACTCTGAAGAAAGCTAAGGATTAGAATGCAGCATAATCGCAATAAAACTGGCGTACCACATTTTCCCGCTGGTGGAAACATTTAAAATGTACTCATTCAAAAGTCCACACTTTAGATGGCATCATATTGGCATTGGACGGAATAAGAAGCATAATTAAAGCGGAATTGTGGTCGGAAGTTTTTTTTTATTGCGCGTGTTATTCCGCGAGAACAAGACCCATTTCTCTTGCCTTTCCTATTTTTTAAGCTTGAAATAAATTCATTACTTTTTCACGGGTAAAAATTAACAGAAATACATACTATTAAATCCAATAAAATATCGATCCCGGTATCGCGTCATGAAGCATTTGAATCTGTCCGTGACGGCTTCACTATGTGACTGTGAGAAAATAAT
>JAHZMX010000416.1:0-18657 GCA_027743895.1 Seira musarum
TATGTTTTCTGGTTTCGACTAATGCAGACTTGTCTCGTGTTGGTTTATGGAATCCACTTCATTGCTTGCGCAATCTTCATACAAGCCTGTCCTAAAATGTAAGACTCAATTGAAATGTCTGTAATGAATGAAGCCATGATAATCATTTGACGGAATTTCTCAGGGATAATGGAAATCGGAATTGTCTGGCATCCGATAATTGGCTTTGGTCTTACCAAAAGCGAGAGGACAGTAACGAAATCGATGATAGCATCACTGTGAAAACCCTTTCCACAAAAAATCCTTACCTCGTCTCTTTCTTTTATGCGAGTGCCACCCTGACATCTGCTGGGTTTGGAGACTTTTCTCCTCAGAACAAAGAAGAGGTAACATCAGAGGATTCACTATGATTTGAATATATTTTTTAAAGTTTTATTACTAATCTAGTTGATTTGGTCAATGGTTTTCACCCTCATCGGATTTTTCCTGATTTGTTATTACACATCCGTGCTGACCTCTGCGCTGTCTTGCATTGTGAAACCTAAACTGGAGTTTCAGCAAAAACTGGTGTCCGTCACTCGCTTCATGGATTATTATGGCTTGCCAGATTCTTTGCAGCGCCGTGTCATTCAATTTTATGAACTTCAGGTAAATGCCTCATTATTTTCCGTAATTTATTTGAGCACAATTAATTTTTATTCGATAAAAGAATCAAGCACGTCACGGAATAATCCTACCTCGCGGTATTGAGCATTTCTTATTCGATGCACCGGACTACTTGAAAAATGACTATCTTTACACGGACACTAGCCTCTTGATGGACGGAATCCCGTTGTTTTCGGTAATGTTATCGTGCTATCAATCGGTAAACTAAAAGGTTGTTCGGTTTTGTTAATCAATTATGGATTTTAGAAAGTTGAGCCAAAGTATGTGATTCGAATGGCTGACATCATGCGAAGATTCGTAGTCCCACCTGGCGTCATGTTTCTCAATCGAGGTGAAGTACGAAGGGCCATGTATGTAATTCAGGCAGGATCCGTGGGGGTAACTAAATACGAATCAAGGTCCCATCATCGATGCAAAAATAAAACATGAACTGCTGAATTCGCCAGTTTTCAATTTTTAGGTTTATGAAGATACATCCCAGGATCCTATTAACATCTTGGAAGGCAGCTCCCATTTCGGGATTCGTGATCTTTTGTTTGGCGAGCCCAGTCACTATTCCATGCGCATGCTGAGTTATTGCAACATCTTTGAAATCACTAACGAGCAGTTCATCGAAGTATTTGAGGAAGATGAAGAGCTCCTTGATTTGATTGACGACGAGAGGGAAACGCATCACGACCAGATTGAAAAAATGTACCATGAATACTCGCAACAAGAACGGGATCACAACATCGAGAATTTTGCGACCATCCCAAGTTGGATTTACTTGAGACCCACGAAAGACAACGTGGGAAAAAGGGGAAGGAAATATAAGGAGTACGAGGAATTTTATCAAAACTTTCGTGGTGGAGCACTTTTTCGACATTTTCTTGAAAACGGAACGGTCCATCCTGTAGGGAATTTCGCAAAGGTAGGAAAATGCCCATTAACTGTTGGCGATTCAATAATATTTAATGATATTATCATTGTCTTGTAGTGGTGGACATGCTGGATGAGTTCGGTGAGTTGTTTGACAACCATGCTCCTCTTTGTGGAGACACTTCATGTACTTACGGACACCCAGCGTTCGACTTTGTCAATGGGTAAAAAAAATTTAAATTATCAACGCGACTGTTGGCAGTATTTTAATCCCATGATCATTTTACACTTTTAGCTGCTTGATTCATTTTTCTACGTTGACATGTAAGAGAATTTATTCGAATACCACTAGTTAAATTTGATTTAGTTTTAATTTAAATATTATACGTTTGAAGATACATCAAACTTCATTGGGGATACTATCAAGCCAAAAACTGGCATCATGATAAACCATCCTTTAAAGACAGCTGGAGTATACATCTTTGAAGGTTCCTTCTTCACAGATGTGGTATTTTGCACTCCGTTAGAACTCTTGATGACCGCGATGGGAAGAACATCTTTCCTTGGTTATGGCGAAGGTATTATTTTTAATCATTTCATTCAAAACATCATCATTTACTGTAATTCTACTATTAGGGGCAACGTGGTACACCAAGTTGAGATGGATTCGATTCTTGCAAATCAAAAGAATCCCGCAGATCTTCCAGATTGTTCACGGGATATTTGTGTGGAGAACTGCAATCTTGTAAATTATGCAAATTAGTGAATAAATTTTTCTGGAATTACATTTTAAAATATTTTTGTGTCCTGTTTGTGAAGATTCTGCCTCTTTGTGTCCCTCACACTTGTTGTGTGCTCGATTGTCGGAGCGGTAGCCCTCAATATAGCTTGTCCATGGGAGGCGAATGACTGGCAGGAAGGAGATGAAAATCGGCTTCCTGCTTGTCGAAAGGAATTTTGGGCAAACAAAAAATTCGGTAAAAATTTATTGCCAAGCTTTTAAAATCAGTTTCATTATAACTTTATAACTCTAATTATATTTTTAATAGAGCATGATGGAGTAAATGAATATTCAAGTACTGAACGGGTGCTCTCTGACGTTACGAAACGATGGATTTTTGGTTTGTACTATGTCAGCCAAGTTCTCCTCGTTGTATGTTCAAACTCCATTCATAGTTTTATTTTCTATCCATTACTTTCCGTTAATTTTGTGTTACTTTTTCGGTTTCAGATCGGATTTGGAGATATGATGTGAGCTTAATAAATCAATAATTATAATTCGGGTCAAATCAGTCTTACTAAATTATAATTTTTTCTAAAATAGAACTTTAAACCCAGCCGAGCTTAAACTGTTGATCCTTATGTCTGTGTTTGGTAAGTTTACTTGAGACAGTTTAAGTTATTGGAAAATTTAATTGGTTTTAAATTCCTAAATAGGTTTCGTGTTCCTGCGATGTGTCATTGCTGATATGACTGCTGCCGAGGTGGATTCCGATGCAATCCGATCCACATTTACGGAAGAAATACATGCTTTAATGACTGTAATGAAACGCGAAAAAATCAATCGGAAACTTCGACAGTAAGTTAAATGTATTTAATTGTCCTTAGTTTAATTGATAATCAGCGTTTTCTCTTCGTGTTCATCTTTCAAAGAACTGCAAATGACCATTTAAACAACATGTGGAAACGAACCAAAGGGTTGCAGCCATCCGAGTTGTTTCGGGATCTCCATCCATCCCTCGAGTCCGATGTGTTTCGGTCCTACATTGGAGAAACGTTGAAGAATGTATAAGGATGGGCATCAAATCAATCAAACAGAGAGTTGACAAGCTTTTAATAACTGTCAATATTTTTTAAATTCCAGGTCGCTGTTTTCCAAGACTTTACGCCGAACGTCATCCGAAGTCTTTGTCTTTACCTAAAAAAAGTCCACTTCCTGAGGGGTGAACGAGTAATGAAGTACGGGAACCTGAACTACGAAATGTACATAATCGTAAACGGGAAAGTTTGGATTACAGACGGGAAGCTGAGCTATGGATGTACATTGGGAAAATACGAGTAATTTTAATTTAAAAAATTAGTTTTATTGCTTTGTCATAAACCTGCAAAAAAATTAATCCATTATTTTTGCTTTAGAACCTTCGGAGAAAGCTCAATGTTAATTTATCATCCACGTCGATATAATGCGATCGCCGCGACGAATTTGGAGATTTACATGATTACCAGATATGATTTCGACACATTGATTGATCGCTACCCGAAAGTAAGGGATATTCTCAGTGCGTTGCTTTCCAATGGAGAAGATATAATGCAATCGCCGCGACGAATTTGGAGATTTACATGATTACCAGATATGATTTCGACACATTGATTGATCGCTACCCGAAAGTAAGGGATATTCTCAGTGCGTTGCTTTCCAATGGAGAGTATGACTACTTCGAGTACAAAATCTACGAAATGATTGATCGTCTCAAAGAGTTACGAGGACCTGACCGTGACCATCAGATTGACCTGATGGAGGCCCGAACAAATGAAATCAGGTCTGTACTCAGTGTCAAGGATAACCTCTCTCCAGAAGAATCTGGAGATTGGGTGAAATCATCAGCAAGAAATCCTTTCTATCATGCCCTCTCCAAAATCTTTGGCACTGGAACGGATGACGACAGTCTACCTCTCTTTTATCTTGTTGGTCGACGGCACAAGTACGTACAAGACCTGATGAACTTTGATTCATTTAATTTAAATTATTTATATTGTCTCATTGTTTTTCTTTAGAATAACTGGGAAGTATTCAATCTGTCCTCCATTGTTGCACCCAAATTGTGGTTTCATCAAAATCTACTTCCCCGTGATTCACGTGCTCTTTCTTCTCGCTCCAGCGTTGGCAATTTATGAGTTTGCCTTCTCCAGAACAGATCAGAGTGAGATTGACAGTGCGGACGAGAAGATACAGAAATTTATCCATTTGATCAGCTCCGACTTTGAATATCTTTTCCTTACCTTCATATTCATCAAGCTGATCACACCTTATCAAAATTCTCGAGGCTTCTACATCAAAGATTCCCTTTCTGTTGCTGTCAATTACATATTCGCTTGGGATGGCATTTTGCTTGATTTGCTGGCAGGTGTACCGGGGATTGTTGCGACTTACCAAAAGTTTGATTTCGAAGGCGATTATGACTGGCTCCTCATGTGCTCCAAATTACTTCGATTGGTCAGCCGAAAAATATTAATTTTAATTTTTTGGTTCTATCATAAACATAAATTGTGTTCAATTTGATTTTAATTATTTATAGTACCGCTATTTCACTTACTTTATGAAAGGGAAGGATGACCTAAATGTGAGCTCATTCCGACTTAAAATTCAGATGAATATTTCAACTTTTCTGTTGATGGTACATGGGATTGCCTGCTGGTTCTATTACATTTCCGATTGTGAAGCTGACTCTGATGTTCCTTGCTTCGATAAGCATCGCGATGAGGCAAGGTTAGATCCAACTGGGAAACAAGACAAGACTTTCACGTGGACAAGAAAGTGTAAGTGGAACTTGAAGTTTTTTTAATAATTATATTTCCGTCATCATTTAATTATATGAGTTTCATTTCTGTAGTCTGTATAGAACGAGACATTACGTCAAGACAGGATGAATCCATGCATCGCTGGAGATGGTGGATCCGCGCGCTGTACTGGTGAGTTAAATATTTGTACTGATGGCCTTGGAATTTATCTGATCTATTACTTGTCTATTTTTAGGGTCGTTACAGTAATTTCAACGACCGGGTTTGGAGATATCACACCTCAGAACGAAATGGAGATGTTGATTGGAATCGCATGTTTCTTTGCAGGTGCCTTTGTGCTATCCATCATTCTGTCAAACTTCACAGGTATTGATTATTCGTTTATCTTATATTTATGTCACCATCACCATTAACTAACTTGATTTCATCATTGATATTTCTCATTCTTCAGCGGGAATGACGTTGATAACCAAAGCCCATCGAGAGTATTTGTACCAAGTGAAACTTTTGGTGGTAAGTGAGGCTTGCTGAAAATTCCTTTTTTTAAATCTCATTGATCGAATATATTGTTTTTTTTTACAAATTAAATTAATAGAAATATCTGAAGAATGTGGGCTTATCAAATCTTCGCCAAAATCAAACGAATCAATATTTCAACGCCCTGTGGGATAAATGCAGAGGACGACTGTATCACGAAGTGACTGCTATCCTCCCATCCGCGATGAGAGTTAAAATCTGCCAAGAGTTGTATGGAAGCGCGCTAAGTAAATGCTACCTGCTCGACATTGGGGACTCCACTTTCATCCCACAAGTAGCTGCACGAGTGACCCATTCCGTTTACTTGGCTGGATTATGCATCGTCAAGGAAGGTGATGTAGGAGACACCATGTACATCGTGTACAGAGGTCACGTCGGTGGTGTGATAGCTCACGGCACGGATGTCACAGAGTTGAAGAAAGTGTACAAGGTTGGCGATGCCTTCGGAAGACTTCCATGTCTCTTCCATAACGAATACTACAGGAAATCCTATCGTGCTGAAGTGTTCACCGAAGTTTTGGAACTTCGGAGCAAGGATATCCTCCATCTCGCTGCTCTCTTCCCCGCCTTCTGGAAACTGCTAAAGGCCTACGTGGAATCCAAGTATGACGCGAATGGGGAATCTGACTGTATTTTCAGTCCTCAAAGGGCGAGGCAAAAGAATATCTACGATTTGGGTGAGGACTTCCTGAAGAAAGAGGAGGAGAAGAAGCAGAAAGCTCAAGCCAAAGCTCAACAACAGAGTTACGGGCTGTGCATACGGGTGCAACCCCGACGGCAAAAACAAGTTTAAAGCCGCAAAGGGTGAGGCGCAGAAGATCGAAGAAGAAGACTGGCGATGATACTGATTTAAATCCAATCAACTTTCTTCATGATACTAAGAGACTCTCTAAGCTCAGGATTAAGGCTCACGCTGTCCCAACACCTCAAAGCAAGTCGAAGGCATCGCAAAAGTCTAAAGCGTCTAAACCAAGTATGAAGAAAAAATGAAACTTCCAAAATGTATTCGATTGAAATTATCATAATTTAATTGTAATGAAAACTGAAAAATAATGAATTGATGTAAGAAGTGGCTTCGTACGAATAAAATACCTAAAGATTTTGTTTGCATTAAAAATGCTTTTAAAAAATAATTGGAGTTGTAGTTTTGTCGATTCATTTCGCCCAATGACATGAAAAAAGTGCCAGTGCTGCCGAAGTCGAGTTTCAATGTAAAATTTTTGTACAAACTTGTCTTGTCCATCTCCATGTCCTTGAAGTAGAAGTAGAGGAAGTCCATTAGTGTCTTCTTGAGCCCCCGCTCTTTCACTTCCACATTAAAAGTCCATCACTTCCATACTTTCATGGCATGATCGAAGGACAAACGAAAACTCTCATTCAGTTCATTCCTCCATCTCCGTCTTTTTATCCTCTCAAGAATCACATCAAGTGCCGAGTCACGACCACAACCCACGACCAACGACTACGACCATATTTATTTTTTCTTTTGATAAAAATGATAAAAACATCATCATCCTTTTTTTTCTTTGTACAACTATTTTATCTTGTTTACTGATCCAATCAATTTTATATTTTTCCCAGAAAAGCATGAACATCATTCCTAATTGTTACACAATTGCAAGATCCAACAAGATTATGATCAGCTCTCTGAAAACATTTTTTTTCCCGAGAGCAAACACACGGTGGCTGGTACACGTGGTATTACATGGCCACTTCCGTTCCATGTTTAATGTTGACATTCACTTTTTTTTCCTCTCTGAAAGACTCCATTTCTTTCATCTCAAATGGAAAAGGTAAACACTGGAGAAAAAAAGGCGAAAAAACAGAAGAGGACAATGAAATCTCCGCAACAGAACTCCAAAAACCAAAGCGATTCCATTCGAATCCAATCCTTTCACTTTCACCTTTTTTAATGTAACTTTATTATAGTCCATTTATGGTTCATAAATGGATTTTTAGTAGGCGGTTCGGTTGGATAGAATTGTCATACAAAGTGCTTCAATGAACAAACAAAATGCAATAAAAAATCATATCGCTTTGATATGAAATGGAATGATTCATCTACATCGACATTCCATCCCTCCACTTTTTTTTCACCGACGTTTCAACGTGAAATGTCATCAAATCATTTACGGTCAAAGACACATCATCACATTGCATACCTCGATCATGGCATAGCTTTATTTGACGTAGGTAAAATTCTATTTTCCTTTTTTTATGGTAGCTTCCGGAATTCATGATGATGAACCGACGTTTTTTTTTCTAGTCCAAACCAGAAACAGAAGACAATGCAATGCAAGATGAGATGAGGAGGGGAAATGAGGAACAAAATGCAATAAAAAATCATATCGCTTTGATATGAAATGGAATGATTCATCTACATCGACATTCCATCCCTCCACTTTTTTTTCACCAAACGAACGTGAAATGTCATCAAATCATTTACGGTCAAAGACACATCATCACATTGCATACCTCGATCATGACATAGCTTTATTTGACGTAGGTAAAATTCTATTTTCCTTTTTTATGGTAGCTTCCGGAATTCATGATGATGAACCGACGTTTTTTTTCTAGTCCAAACCAGAAACAGAAGACAATGCAATGCAAGATGAGATGAGGAGGGGAAATGAGGACACCCGAAAAATAAATTGAATTTCCTAATATTCCTCCTCAAAGCTCCCTAATAAACTTCCTCTTGAAAAGTAATTCACAAAATTGACTTCGAGAAACCGTAACAATTTATAAGAATGAGAGAGGTGGAGTGGAATGGAGGAAAAATTAGCAGAAGTTCCAAGCATCTACGGTCCTTAACAGAAATAAACTTGGAAAATCTCGTACCTCAAAAAATGCAATAAAAAAATTTCTTCTTCCTATCACATCATAAAAAAATAGCTTGAGTAAGTGAGTCCCCAATATCCTCAAAGCTCCCTAATAAACTTCCTCTTGAAAAGTAATTCACAAAATTGACTTCGAGAAACCGTAACAATTTATAAGAATGAGAGAAGTGGAGTGGAATGGAGGAAAAATTAGCAGAAGTTCCAAGCAGCTCCGGTCCTTAACAGAAATAAACTTTGGAAAATCTCGTACCTCAAAAAATGCAATAAAAAAATTTCTTCTTCCTATCACATCATAAAAAAATAGCTTGAGTGAGTGAGTCCCCAATTCCTCCCACCACTTCAAACATTTTTTTTCCTTCTTGAGAAGTTTGTTTCGCTCAAGGAATCAAAAATAATTGAATAATATCATAAGAACCTTTTATGTTTTCTAAAATACCTTTCTTCATTCTTGATCTCTTTGGCACGATACGATACAGTTTGTTTTTCCTTATGTCTCTTTTCGCAAAATAGTTTTTTTTTTTATTATCCTCTTTACAAAAAAACTTCTTGGAAGTCTTTTGGAAAACTGAAACATTTTGTGTTTGTGTGGAAAAAAAATAATAGGAAAATCATGTCGGTTCATTCGATTCCTACGCGTAGTTTGTTCAGTTCAGGTGCTTATTGGAGAATGTGAAAGATGAGTAGAGAAATTGAATATTTTTCCTTCGCTCCGCATTACGCCATGAATGACTATGACATGACAATAACAGGCTTTTCTCTGGGTATTCTCCATTCTCAGCATTCCATCTTTTTTCAATAAAATAAAAATGGTACATTCTTGTAAAGACGTAGCTGGAATGATGGATTCTGTCCAGGATTTTTAATGCATTATTCCAGGAATGGGCATGGATAATTATAATCACTGTCGTCTGCATGTGGGGGGGGGGATTCAGCTCAATATGCCCCCAAAATTTATCCTTGACCTCAGAAACTTTGCACAGTCATTCAGTGGAAGAGGACGGAGGGACGGACACATTGCATTCAGCTTTTCCACTTTCAACAAATTGCAAAGAAAGGGGGGAAAGAATTTTGCTGTCGATGTCGATGATGATGTGGTGAGGTCGTACAGATCAAACTCATATTTTGCCAACTAATGAATATAAAAATTGTGTTGAATAAAATATGCATATTTTATAAACATGTCTCCACTTTCCTCATTCCATTCATGGGGGAGAAATATGGAAATGGAATGGAAAATGCCGTTGTCTGGGAAAAGGGTGACAAGCAACTCATGGAACATAACACAAGTAGATAGGTAAGTACATAGATATTTTCTCTCTTATTTCAGTTTTTTAGAAGCTACCGCCCAACCACCCACACACATTTCCATGCTGACGACACTCACTCAAAATATACAAAAATGAGATGAGATGAAGATGGTTGGTGACGACAATGAAACGGAAAAAATACTTTTAGGAAAGAATGGAGCGGTTAAGACCTGTCTTACTTTGCCTCTCCGCATAAATAGACTTTGGGAAAAACTAAAAATCGGATGACATCATTACGTAGCGTAGCCGAATTCTTTTAGTTCACATTATTTTCAATGTGTCATGTGTCCGTCTACCTGTCCTTTCCAACTCGAAAATGACGGTATCAAAGAATTTTTTTCGTATTCCGTCCTTGAGCAGCTATTTTTTTCATGAAAGATTTTTTGAGTTTGAGCAACTTTTATCGAATCTATCTTTTGCACATTTTGTATATTTCCTCCAAATATTTAATATATTTTTCACCAGCTACGTATCCACCTGTTTTAGCAGCTCTATTATTACCTTCCACTATTTCTTTCATGGCCTCATTTCTTCTTCTTCTCATTCACTCTCTCAAGCTTATTATGAAGATGAAGACGAAGGAGAGAGTTAATATTGTTGTTTGTTATTGTTCTCCTCTGATGTCTGTACACAGCTATTTTCTTTTATTCTCACTTTCTTTCCCCGCTTTTGCTAATCACCTGTGAGAAAAATAAGAGGAAAAGCTTATTTTATGTTACAAAACGAACTAAACTGAAGCTGCTGGAGAAAGAAATCAAAGAATGTTACGTTACCCCGAAGCATAGCATGGGGCCTCGCCTGCTGGAGCTTGTTAAATACCAAAAGAAAATACCCCCCCCCCCCCTTATTTCTTTCATGGCCTCATTTCTTCTTCTTCTCATTCACTCTCTCAAGCTTATTATGAAGATGAAGGCGAAGGAGAGAGTTAATATTGTTGTTTGTTATTGTTCTCCTCTGATGTCTGTACAGAGCTATTTTCTTTTATTCTCACTTTCTTTCCCTGCTTTTGCTAATCACCTGTGAGAAAAATAGAAGGAAAAGCTTTTTGTACAACTGGAGCTGCTGGAGAAAAAAATCAAAGAATGTTACGTTACCCCGAAGCATAGCATGGGGCCTCGCCTGCTGGAGCTTGTTAAATACCAAAAGAAAATGCTATTATTACAATTGCCTATTGCGGTGACGAGTGAGGAAAAAAAGGTCTCAAAATAACGAGCAGAAAAGATCTCAGAATATATTGGCTCAAATCTCATTCGTTTTGGCTTATTGTGTTTATTGCGTCTCTGCATCCTTTCTTTCACAATCCGATTTTTTCCACTATTACTTTTACTCTTCCTGCATTTATATCCTTTTATTTGAACCTTATCATTATCCGCTTTCTTTTTTCTATGGAGGTGGAAAACAAGGAGAAAAGTTTTGTTCTTTGAAATGCTTTTAGGATTTCTCAAGGTTTTTTTTCGACCTTTCTGATTCTTCAAGATAGGTTGGAGTAAGAAATTCGAGTCTCGTCCTATTTCTCGGGAAAGTAACAAGTTTCCAGTTCCAGTCGGATACAATGATTAAAACCTCTAAACGGCCATGAAAACCTAATACGTATAAAAATGGAACTAGATGCACAGCCTATGCCAGACCAGACAATTCAAGACCATTATTTTGGTTCGGTTTGGGTCAGGTTCTTCTCTAATGATCCCTTTGAATGACGTGGGAGCATTTAGGAAGGTTTTTTTGTCATGGACCATGATTCTAAAAATAATTTTACTGTCCCTTCAGCTTCGGAGTAGTAAATAAACTTGTGCATTGTCATCGCAGTCTCATTTCCATTCAAGTTCAGTTCGAAGCAAAACGATCCATTTTGATGTCAGTTTTCAGTATGCCCCACTTTCCAAAATCTGGAATCTGGAAGTATTTTTGTAATGCATAGCAAACAAAAAATATCAGAACTTGTGGTAGTCAGTGATGATAATGTGTGTCACTTCATGGAGATTTACTTCTGGATCAAGGTCCATTAGCCAATGTAATCTCTTCCCTTTTTTTCTCCGTAAATTGTGAATAAGTCAGTGGGGAATTGAATGGTGCGTAATTGCATGAAACCTAATAAAGCACACTGACTAATCAAGGTCCATTAGCCAATGTAATCTCTTCCCTTTTTTTCTCCGTAAATTGTGAATAAGTCAGTGGGGAATTGAATGGTGCGTAATTGCATGAAACCTAATAAAGCATACTGACTGACTCAGGACAGGACACACGTTTGCCTCACAGGACATTGCTGCGATTATAATGATGGACATTAAATAAAGTCCATGAGATTTTTTTTTCAAGGGAACCCCTACATACCGTCCTAATCAGAACAGAAAGACTAAATTTTTTTGGGATGAATCCAATCGAATTTTGTGTTATTATTTACGGTACAACAATCATTTTGTTTTAGTCCCAAAGGAATCCTGGAATCGTTATGATCGCTCAAACAGAAATTCCTCATTTTTTGGAGGGGTTCTTTTGTGTCGAAAATATAATGTGATGTGATGAAATTAGGTTCTTTTTATGGATGAATTGGTGAGTAAAATAATTGTTTTATTTTATTTTAATTCTGCAAATATAATTTTTATATTTGCAAATTCCGGCAAATGGTTATTCATGAACATAGTTTTTGTCATCCAGCAAGCTTAAAAAAGCTGCTGCTTACCATAATCCATAAAGATCATGAAAGGAAGGGGAATAGAAACAACTCTCAACTTTTTTCCATCACACATCACACCACACCTGGAATTTTATTTTCCTGGATGATGACTCATTCTAAAACAAAGTTCTCCATGAATTTTTATGATTTGTTTCATGCATCATGTAACTGTATCAGTTTTCCAGGATTGGATCAAGATAGATTCATGTTTACAAGTTCTCCCCTCTGTACCGTGCAAAACAGAATTATTTTCCCTATTGCATTACTATATCGATCTTTTACTTGTACAATTTTTTGTTCTTGTTTGATTGAAAATGAAAAAAAAATCGTAATATTATATTGCTACATGCTAATGGGCATGGACATGTTGGATGGGATGGATCATGTATGGAGGGCAAATCGAATCGAATTCTTTTACCTACTTGAACTGGTAACATTTCGTAACAACCTGAATGAAAGTAAATGTGAGCTCTTCCCTGAAACTCAAAACACATATTTCATTTCCATTTCTTCGTGTTCTATTAAATTCTGGAGTGTAATGGGGTTGATCATGTTATGATGGTCAATCATGCAATGCAATCCGAACCAGGGTTAACGTAAAAAGTGTGGAGCGGAGAGGGGAAACTGGAAGTGAAATTCGATTCGAGGGAGAATGAGAATTCCGGGTTCGTTTGGTTTGGTAGTTTTGTGCTTTATGGGAAAAAATGTAATTTGTTCAAGTCGATCACGATCAAGATCGGCGGAGTTGCAAAGGTGTGGTGTGGTACCTACATTTTCTCTCTCCCTTTCCAGTTTTCTTTTTCGTGTTGCGTCATTCCATCAAAAACATAATATGAAATGCCAGACCAGGTAAAGCTGGGAAAAGAAGGAATTTTTGTTGGTAAAGCTGGTAGTGGTATTTTGATGACAAAATACCTTAAATGATTTGGGACACCATCTATCTATCTTCAAAATATTGCAATTACAATTGCGACAGACAAAATTCATTCATTCATGGAATGTCGATTCAGTCCAGGAAGTTGTCGTTGTATCAATGTAGCTTCTAGCTCATGTAATGTAATGAAAAAATTTTATAGGAAATTCCAAAAATTCCAGTACTAATGAACTCAAGTCATCCTACCGATAATGGAAAACTGAAGAGAGAATTCGAAATTTTGAAATTAATGAATAAATATTTTTTGCTTCTTAATTAGAATTGGGCCTTCACTTCGGTTGGGGAAAAGAAATTATGTACCTGAAATTCTGATTGTGAGTCATCTTGAAAGCTTTTCCTTAATATTAGGTTTGAAGTTGTTGTTGCTTGAAGACGAAGAAAATGTAAATTTTTGGCCGAAGCCCATCATATCAAATCATCGTTATGTCTTGTCGTCAGCATCATCAGATACCTTAAGGAAGTCTCGCTCTCGCATGAGAAAATAACTTTTTGGCTGGTTTGGAAAAGCGTCAAAATAAATCCCTTCACGAAGAAAAGCCCGCAGATTTTCTCTTAAAAAACATCACCACACGCTTCTTTCAAGAATGTAAATAACATCAATTTTCTCAGCTTTATTTGCAGGAGGAGGAAAGAAAGTGATGACTTAGCGGCACTCTGGCTCAACTCAACTCAACAAGTCTATCACGCTTTCACTCACTCCAAACATCTGCATATTTAATGGCTATTTAATGGGATGGGATTTTTTGGGTAGGGAATAGGGGAGCATCAAAACATCCTAATTACTTGACCGACACGAGTTACTTTACTACAAGCAGAAGAATGAAAGAGAATCTTTTAGAAAATTGGATCCGCTTAAAGAATTGCGTCGTCATTTTTTTGTATAAGAAACTGGAGCTCATTATTTTGTGATTTTCATTCTGCAGTGGAGTTTTGCATAAAACAAACATAATTCAAACTTAAGCTTGACATTCAACATTTAAAGGTAATGATACTAAGTCTATCATTTTTAATTAATTTGTGGACAGTCACAATTAAAATATTTTCCTACTTGAATTCTGGAACATGTTTATCCTACATAACTAAAATATGTACATGTTCTATCTTGGAACACATTTTTCGGTTTCGCAATTTCCCCCTGTTTTTATTGAAAAAATACGCAAATACCTTCACAATGTTCTATGACCCATGGCTATTTAATTTTTTAGACCATCCGACAGACCTTATCAATGAGTTTTAAATATTATTCGAGGGTAAAAAATAAAGCGTAGAGGGAGAATTAACTTTTAATATCTTCGATTAATACCAACAATAAAATTCAATCGAAGTGGTCGGAAGCTCTTGGGTTCTTCTTCATTTTATAAATATAATCACACCCACAGGAACATGCTGCTTCGCCAGGTCATATTATTAATCCAGAGCTCTGTGGTGTGGCTTTATATTCATTCAAATTATTTAATAAAACAATCGATGAAGCAGGTCAGGAAAAATAATCTTGAGCATGTTTTCATTCTTGCATAACTCTTTGGCATAAATTAAATTAAAGAGTAACTAGTTGAATGATGTCAGCATAAATTAGTTTGTTCCATACAATTTTCCAGTTTTTTTTAAAAAATTCAGTCAATACATTACCGTCAATAACTGAAAAAAATATAAATAGCTACTTATTACAAACAGCATTTTGTGGGGAAGTTTAAATGTGTAAAAATTTCTTTAAATTTTGTTTTTGGATTTGATACAAAATTTTAACGGAGGAGAGACAATGATTCATAATTTTGACTAATTTATTTATGCAAACTAACCAACTTCAAAATAATTCGATTTCATCAATTTCGCTTTGCTGCTTTACTATATGGTTTGCGCCTGTTTCACGGTCACGATAAACCAGCGACACAAAAAAAATTGTAGTATAAACGCCATTCTTTTTTAGCTATTTAATGCTATAGGGTGGATTTTTTTCAATTAATAAACTCCAGTTTTCAAGCTAAACTGAATTATTTATTCACCCACTTGAATAAGAAAATGACTTATGGTGGGTAGGTAGGAAATACTGTACTTTTATACTTACGTCAGATATGTTCCAATATTAATTTTAAATGCCACATTGCCAGTACTATCTTATGAACAATGAAATTAATATAATTAAGTGGCTAGATAAAGAAAAACATTTAAGCAATCATTTTCCATCACCTAACGATGACGTAACCATACTGTGACATGGCACATGGATTTTTTTCCATGACTCATGTCTATTAAGAATTGGGTCAGTTTTTAACGGGACAACCACCTAAGATGTCACATTGAAAAATTGAGAAGATTTTTACAGTTATTCCCGGTAACAAATGGAACGATCTCTTTCCACCTTTGTTACTTTCTTGCAAGCCCAGGATCAACCGTTGCTTATTACTTTACTCAAACCTGCAATTAGGCTGTACACTTACGTTTTCGTAAAAGGCTTTGGTAAGTCATCATTGGAGTGGAACTACAAAACTGTACGATTGGAGTCAGATTCAGAGTCATGGCACTGCATATGGATCGGCATTCAGTTCATGGGGCTTCTTATCTATGGCGTTGTGTTCAATCTCTGGGGCTTATTTTTGGATCACGAAGGCCATGGAATTTTGCACAAATTCATATCCCTAATGTTATTATCGGCGTCATTGGCCATGTCAGGAATTGTGAAACTTATATGGAGACATCCAGTACAAATGGCGGATGGACTGAATAATATCCTGGATTACAATCAAATGTTGATGGAAGGTAATGTTTGATTAATTTTAAGTAAACTGGATTTTTAAATTGCTGAACTGTTCATTTTTTCGTAGACAAGAGGGGCCTCTGGCAAAAGCTAGAATCGCAATGGAAGATTCCCTTGCTTTTTTGTGGTGTAGGGAATAACGGAGCCACAGTAGTTGCTGTCTCAACTCATTTTGCAGCTTTTCTCGGGGTATTCTTAGAATTGGATCCTTTGCACTACATACTCGACACATACATTCCAAAAGACACCGGGGAGCACAAAGAAATGATCGAATATGCAATTGTAACTGTGCGTATCCTTGGCTTACTCATTCATATAAACTGCCTTTGCAGAAATATGGCATTCTGGGGCTATTTCTCATTGTTCCTCTATTCCTCCCTAATTCTTCCACTAAAACTGAATGCAATGATCCCAGACAAAACATTTCCCGCAGTGATTGATGAGTACAAAAGGCTAAGATTACTTCATTCTGGAACTTTTTGTGAAGCAAATACCACAAATGGACTTGCAATGTTTTTTGGACATACGGCATGCGTAAGCTGCTTTTGGTTGGGTCTTCGGGGAACCGATGGCATGCCACCTTTTCTACGAGGCCTATTTACGGTGGTAGGTGTGAGCATTGCTATTTGGGTGGTAATCATATTGAAAACAGCAAGTGGCATTCAAACTTCCTCCATTTCACTTGTCCATGATGAGCTTAAGCGAAAGCTTCACTGGCATCACTCAGCGAAAATCAAAGAATTTCAAAGGGAAATTGTGGCAATGAAACCAATTGCATTTAAAAGTGCAGACTTTTTTGTCATTGGGGAAGATGCACCTGGAGCGTTTCTTGACGCACTTTTGAATAATTTGACTTCTGCTGTTTTAACATTTGCATAATTTGCACAAATAAAGATCTCCATAAAAATTTACTCATTCACGATCTGACCCAAATCACACAAAAAATACGAGTAAGGCCCTTTCACACTTTAATAATATCAAACAAGCATTAAACTTGCTAAATTATCATAATTTATATCATAACACAATTAATTGATCGTATAAATTTTTTTAACTAGACATGTTCTACTATAATAATAATCGATTTAATTACTCTAAAAAATAAAAATCTCACGCGGAGTCAATGCTGTCTATTGTCTACCAAGTCGCAAAATATTTTTATGAAGACATTGCCACGAGGTCCTAGTAGTAATCTTGCAAATCATCATCACCTCAGGACAGGATTCCGACAAAATTTATGATCTCGAAATGCAGTCGGCAATAATCACGTACTTCATCTTCCACTATTTTCATTGACAAAAAACAATGCTGGATTTGGATTTGAATGAACGTGCGTGTTTCATTCATTGTTCTGCAAAACTTGATTTGTTCAAGTGAAACCATAATGAATTCAATTCACTTGAGTAGAGTTATTATATCATCCCAAGCCCATCATTTTTTTAAAAGGAAAATAAAAAAATGCAACAATGACAATGGCAATGTTGTATTTAGGTTGATGATAAGTAACAATTGACCATGGTCATGCTGTGNGAATGAACGTGCGTGTTTCATTCATTGTTCTGCAAAACTTGATTTGTTCAAGTGAAACCATAATGAATTCAATTCACTTGAGTAGAGTTATTATATCATCCCAAGCCCATCATTTTTTTAAAAGGAAAATAAAAAAATGCAACAATGACAATGGCAATGTTGTATTTAGGTTGATGATAAGTAACAATTGACCATGGTCATGCTGTGATTAATGTCCTGTAAGTGTGATTACTTTTTTTACCTGTGAATGTTGTTGATTTGGTGGACTAATTAAAAAAAAGGGTGCGTGTGCGGGTGGAAATCAAAAAGGCTCGGCATAATCATAGATGAAGTGAATAAAACAAAACTTATTCCAATTTCATTCACCAAAAACCAAACCTTATGGACTTCCCACGAAGGAGCAGTCAAGTTAGGCCAGCTTAGGTCGTCGATGAATAAATGTTGAAATCAATAAATCTATCTGTAATTAAGCTATCATTTTAGATTTTTCAAGAAGCCCAATACAATATGCAATTCTTCAAACGGAGATGAAGATGAGAATGTCAAAATATGATTAACGTCCTCATATTGATTGGCATTATGACATTGCAGGTGCTAATTGCTTTACCCTCCACTGAAAAGTAGTCACGTCACTAATGTCATTTTACGCATTTCTTTGTCGTTGCCACAGACAGAGAAACCGCGACCGCACTTGTTGATTAAGCAGTAGATTGGCAAAATAAATCAGAGAATCTTGTATTTTTTTCACAGAAATTGAAAAAAAAGTGGAAATTTATAATGAGCAAAATCAATTAGCATATTGTGTCACAAAAAATTTGTACTTGCTAGTGTGACTCACTTCATTCCCAAATGATGAATGAGTACGCGCGCCCACACTCGCACAAATCTCAACTTTTGAAAAAAAATGTGATTATGATTATGATTCTGATTTGCATTGCAATATCTCTGCAGTAGTAGTTGTAGTGCATTATTATTACCAAAATAGGTAAATTCACTTTTTAATTTGAGAAATGCACATAATTCTGGTGATTTGATACTTTTTTTTTGAGAATTTTGAA
>JAHZMX010000417.1:0-16633 GCA_027743895.1 Seira musarum
TTTTTGGGGAAATGTGAATGTACCTACAACTTAATAGGCCTGAATATGACTACAGTGTAAAAAATATATTGGATGATTCCCGCAATCTTGCAATAAGTAAACCCCCTAATGTGCCTCGAGCGTCATAAAATATCACGCATCTCCATTTAATTCGTAACTTTTTTTACATTTTGCTGAAATATAAAAAGGTATTTAAAGGGACATGAATAATAAATGAATTTGAGTAAATCATTCCAAGTTTGTTCTAGGAAATATAGAACTTAGGCTCTAATATATTTGGGCATTGCATGGCAAATCCTATCACATCATTTATGCATGTATTCATCCATCACTGTTTTTAGTCCTAAAATGGGATCTCACTTAATCAGCATGATCACGATGCGTGAAAATCTATTTATTGTTCCACTTTTTTTCTATTTCCTAAAGAAGATGCGTGTATAAATTTTTATATGTTCATAGGTAGTAAAAATATGTTTGAAGCATGTGCGATTTTTATGTTTCGTTTTGTGAAACAGTGATGCTTGTGGTGCGGTTTGGGTTTATTTCATGGCAAAATTTAATTTGAACTGTAAACCGAAAATTCATATGGCATTTCCATTTGCTGCAGCACGTACGGGTGTATATCGGTTACATTTTTCCTCCTTTTGTCTCTTCAATCACTCTTTTTAAATGTTAGTTTTTACAAACTTGTAAAAAATAATTTAAAAAGACAGTAAAAAGCAATTTCGAATTATGTGAAAATGAAAAATTCCCCAAATAAAATCGGCACATGATAGATTGTACGCTTCCCAGTAAAATTAAAGTTTGCACATTTTATTTAGCTTATATCTACATTTTTATTATTTTTGCGGCAAGATAAATTGACTCTACTGTTGAGGTTGTTATTGAGGAACTCACAATTGAATGCCTATGTCTCTGCAGCGGCATAATCAATTCAAAATAGATTTTGAAAGCAAATTGTCTTTCATATTTTTCCTGATCCGTCTTTTCATCGTAATGATATGTTACTACTATCATCGGAGTAAGCCATAATAAATTTCAAGAGTGGCTTTCATAAGCTTCGAAGCTGCCCACCCGTTTCATTTAAACATCCTATCTGAGATTGAATTTTTAGCTGCTGTGACGAGCCCAAATGAAATATATTTTCAAAGATTATCTCAAGAGTATTTTTCATTATGAGTACAAACTTATTTGCGTTCAATGCAATGACAGGAAATTAATTTATGAAAGGACGGTTTGCTTTTCACTTAAGTCTGACGAGTTTATTGTCGAATGAAACCACTTCCATTTTAACTTTCACCAAATCCAATTTTATCGTGACCTCCAAATATTCTTGTCTATGACTATGACGTTAGTTAGTGCTCCAATGTCATATGTCAGAACGTTTACAGTTCAATATTGAAAACGCTCTTAATACTTTGATTATTGGAGATATGTATTAGTTGATGTGGAAAATAATTATATTTCTTAGATGAACTGGTACTTGGTACTTGTGAGACTCGCGTCTCTAAGTTGAAAGAAAACTGACGTTGAGTGGAAGCAAAATGAATATTGTTGTGATCCAAAGTCTAGATAAGAACGCAAAATATTTGATTGGACCTCAAGCAAATAAGGAAAAGCTGGCAACCTTTCCTTTTTCTCATCTCTACTTGAAAGCAATAGACCACTTTGATCTTACCTAACCTGACCTTTCGTTTTCTATTAACCCATTAAATGAAGCCCCTAACTTTTCATATTTACTTCGTGGAAAAGCGGGGTAAAAGGGTAAATGCTCTTGCGCGATACACGAATTATTATTGGTACTACTAAATATTGCCTTTGCTTTTTTTAAGAATGTACTCAGATCTAAAGAAAACGTCGAGTTCAATACATTTCTTGTCATCATTTTGATTTCAATATGAAACCACCTTGTTTTCAATATTCAGCTCCCACCTGGTCTGGTGAATGCGCGTTTAGTAAAAGCAAAATCCTTTCTGAATTGAATCATAATAATAAGGGTGCAATATCTGTCAGTCAGTTGAAGAAACCAGCCGAATTTGGGTAATGTCAAGACTGAAGAGCAAACATGCATCTTCACTAACAAAGACTGACTCATTTACTTCAAAATGTTGATTTAGTATTCTTGAAATCATGTCAAATCTTTGAAATTTTTGCTTTGGCTATTTTATTGATATTTCTTTGGTGCATTTTCAGTTGTTTTTACTTTGTTCTTCTGTGAAAAAATATTTGCATGTTAGCGTGTTTAAGATTACAAGGCATTTCAAGTATTTTGGTTAAGCAAAAGATACTAATTTTGTAGGGGAAAGGCTAATAGAGGTGAAATATTTGGTTGTAGTTGTATTAGGTAGTCCACTTTTGCAAGAAGGATTCCTGTTCCTGAAAAACCCGTCGTGTGTGAATGTGAGCAAGCAGGCAGGTTTTCTCTCCGAGCTTCATAATTTTCTTCTTTTCATCACTTTTCTCCTTGATTTAGGGTGCTTTATGCTCATAAAACAAGAAGTGAGGTAGTTTTCGGTCAAAAACGGCACGGTAAAAACAAAGAAACAGGGTAAACATAAAAATGGTTGTCGTTTCATCATGAATATCGTGATACTGCCTGCAGACTCTATCCCAGAGTAAAGTAAATTCTTCTTTCAAATAAAGGCCAATTCGTGCCACATCAGAAACGTTTTCCTCTTTATCTTAGTCGAATGTTGAATAGGAAAAATGAATTTAGAGAAGCGTCGACAACCAAACATCAGTAAAATATTTTATGTACCTACTGCTGCGCATAATAATCCCTTTAAATATTATTTGCAAAGTTCTTTTTTTTGCAGTGCATAATATTATATCGGCTACGACTACTACGACGCAGTTTTATGAAAAGCATTGTAAAGAAAATGGGATTCAAATTGAAATTGTTTTGTTGCTGCTGATTTTCTCTTCCCTTCCCTTTGTGGAGCATGTTATTAGTGCACCGAAGCAGAAGATGCAAAAAAAAGACATAAGATTAAAATCTGCGATCATCGGTACCGCTATACTACTTCTTTCAACGCCCACCAACAACGTCACTCCCTGATTAAGTACCTATGCATGCAGTAACCACACCACTGTAATAATTATGATTCTTCTTGAACATCGCTCACAATCACGTCGACTCGACGACACAGTCACAAGTAAACAATTTGCAAAGGGAATGGTACACTTCAACGCAACATAAGTAGCAATTTTGAAATTGTAGAGGAACTGTTTGGAGAAAAATATGGCTTATGCATCGTCATATATCGTGTCTTTGTTTTTCATGATTGATGGTTTTTTTGAGTAATGAACTTCGTGTGGTACACTTTTGCCATGATATTGTTCATCTAAGGAAGAAAGATTACACAATATATTTTTCTGCTCACTCATATTGAGTGAGTTGCATTTTTTGGAGACACGCAAATCTCATTATAACTGCACTCAAACTCCGTTTTAATGCATTATTGTTCTCGCTGCAGATGACATTTAGAAGCTGGCTTTTCTACCCTCCCTTTCCTTTTTGCGGTTATGTTTTGCAATGAAAACTTTGTTTCGAAACGCTTATGACGTTATAACTTTCGGAAACAGTGTCAATGTCAAGTCAATAGGTGACGACGGAGGAGGAAGCACAAATCATTTTTAGAGCAAAGGTCTTAAGACGTTGGTGGCCAAAGTGGGTTAATGCTTTTATATAAAAAAAGATATTGAGGAAGATAAAAAACAATCATGAAATGACGTCATTATTGTGAAAGTCGAATCTAAAAATAGTTTTCTCCAAGATAAAAAAACAATCATGAAATGACGTCATTATTGTGAAAGTCGAATCTAAAAATAGTTTTCTCCATTTTTAATTTATGTATAGATTCCAGAAGATGTAGTCGCTGGCAGTTTGAATGCAAGTCGTCTGGGGAATGCATTGCAATTTACAATGTGTGCGACCAAATTCCTAATTGCCCGGATGGATCTGATGAAGGGCCTGAATTACACTGTCCTGCTAATCCAGGTAACAAATTACAGACTACTACATATGTACTATCAAGGGTATGAAAAGAGAGTGTGTACTATGTAGTTTATGCATGAATTTCGTAACCAAGTTTTACTAATAAAATATGACTAACAAGATGTTTTGTTTCGTGGCAGAAAAGACGAAAACCTACCCACAAAATGTGTAGTCAAACATAATGATATTGATTTAATCTCTAGTGTACTACGAGAAATCATAAAGCAACAAAACAATGTTGTAATTGACAAATGAGCAAAGTCAAATTGACTACAAACATTGTTGGCGTTTATCTTCGCATGCCAATAATTTTAATCAACTACATAATTGAAGTTTTTGATTGCGTTGCTCTAAAATCTAAAAGGTTAAGGAACCTGTGCCATAAAATGCCTACTTTCTCTTGAACAAGATTTATTTGATCGTTTCACTGAAAGGCAAGGTTGAGTGACAATTGTTGGCCACGATATTTTGCATGAAGTCTTCTTTGCTGAGAGTTTGATGTGATGTGATGAATCCACGATCTACAGTAGACAGCAACAGACAAATTGAAAATGTGGTGCGTTACCTACAAGTACAAATGCATACCTGTGGAAGATGTGGAGCATAAAAGAAACAATGACAAAGGAACAATTATTTCCATTCCACTTTTATCATTTCGAAACGGCGCTTTTTCTTAATTGAAAAACTTTTTCAAACTTTTCTACTTACAAATGTCAAGTGATGCAAATTGTTGGGAGAATATTTAATGAATGAATCAAATGGAGGACAGGAGCACGTTAGCAAACTTTAAAGGTTTTCGAATTCGTGGGATTGCGTTATGTAGGGGAAAGTTTGAATGAAAATATATGAATTTAATTTTGTAACCGTTTATTTATTGCAAGTTTTTCAATTTATGCTATCAACATCCTCATCTTCTAAGTTTGTGTAGTGCTACTTCCACCTTCCCAAAGGAAATTTGGCAATTTGCAGACACAAGTACAAGCAACACAAATTTCCCCTTTGCTGATGATCAAAATGACTTGACCTACAAGTACAAATGCATACCTGTGGAAGATGTGGAGCATAAAAGAAACAATGACAAAGAAACAATTATTTCCATTCCACTTTTATCATTTCGAAACGGCGCTTTTTCTTAATTGAAAAACTTTTTCAAACTTTTCTACTTACAAATATCAAGTGATGCAAATTGTTGGGAGAATATTTAATGAATGAATCAAATGGAGGACAGGAGCACGTTAGCAAACTATAAAGGTTTTCAAATTCGTGGGATTGCGTTATGCAGGGGAAAGTTTCAATGAAAATATATGAATTTAATTTTGTAACCGTTTATTTATTGTAAGTTTTCAATTCATGCTATCAACATCCTCATCTTCTAAGTTTGTGCAGTGCTACTTCCACATTCCCAAAGGAAATTTGGCAATTTGCAGACACAAGTACAAGCAACACAAATTTCCCCTTTGCTGATGATCAAAATGACTTGCGAAAATGCCGAAAAGCATTCTTCCCCAATTTGCTTTTGTGAAGCAGACAAAGCTTTTCAAGAAAAAAAAATTCTTAAATAGAGACCCAAACTCAATTCAGTTCATCATTAGGATGACATGTTCAATCAGCATGAAGACAAAGATCAAATCAAACGAGCAAGAAGCCAAAAAAGAAATGAGCATGAAATTACGACAAACAATCATGTCATGCCACAAAAAAAATCTAGTAACCGAACGAACGGAGGAGGTGACACTTTCGCTCTAACGACTAATTTCTTTAAAAAGTTTTTTTACTGCGTCATTGACACTATGTTTTGGCGACAAAACGGTTTTCAAAACTGAAATTTGATAGCTCTAGTAATACTGCATTTAGTAACATGGTGTGACGTGGGACTTTCTGAAGTTAATTTCTTTTCTTGCATGGTTGACCTGATGATTCATTGAATCGCTTCTTTTTCTTGCTATGATGCGCTTTCAACAAAAGCGTTTCATTATAAACTCGGTGCATCAATCAAAACGTAATTTTCTCTTTTTCTCTTGAAAAAAGGGTATCCGGCTGGGGTGGGTGACGGCTCAGTGAACTACAAACAGAAATCGTCTTCATCTTCATCGATGATGATGAATCATCAGCAACAATCACCACAATCTCCGCAACAGCAAAATCATCATCCTCAACCTCCTGTGCCAATCAATGGTGTCCTAGAAAAGAGTATTGCGGCAAATGGGAACAACAACGGGGCAATTGGAGGTTCAAAAAGTCAGGTACCTTTGAGACAGCCTGAGGATTATCCTCAACTTCCTAAACAAATGCTCGCCAATGATGGCGACGGAGGAATTTTAAACGTTCCACGAAAGAATGATCCATCTTTGAATATTTTTAATCATAAGAATGGAGGTATTATGGACGAGGCCTATGGAAATCATCAACAGCCACAACCACTTCATAATTAGTAAGAGTTTTATTCATGAAAACATTTAAACAACGATAAGATCTAAAAAAATAATAATCTTTGCATTTTCTTATTCACTTTAGTCCATATTGGGGGAAACCACAAGGATTTGATTACCCCAACGGAGAACCACTTCCACCACCTCCCCAATATACTAACAATGGATTACCCTATGGTAATGTAGACAATGCAGTATGGTTGAAATCTGCATCTTTTTTGACCTATTATCCGCTCCAACGTATGCTTAATTCATTGATTCTATAATTTTAGGAAATTCTGCCGCCTACGGAAATAATGTTTACCAGCAGTATGGTTCGGGTTATTCAAATTTGCAAGGTCCTCCACAACAATCATCGCCACAGCAAGGCCTTCCAATGTTGCCCCAAGGCCAGCAACCTCAATATCCTGTCGGTAATTCTTTCAATCCTCCTCAGCAGCCTCAACAGCATTTGTATTACAGCGGTCAACCCATGCAGGGCAATAACAATAACGTTTTGGTTCCTCAAAACAACGACCGCAGTATCTCGGCCCAAGCCCAACCAATAAATGGTGAAGACAATACAAAACATTGCCTATTCTACAAATATACCTGTTTGCATCTCCTATTAAGAATTTGTGGGGTGAGGACCTCAACTAGAGGTAACATAATAATCATGGCTTTCTGTTTCATTTAGTTCAAAGCTCCACCGGTGCCCTAACACCTCAAGTTCAAAACGCAAATGTCGTAAATCCATCCAACCCACAAGCTCCGCCGCCTCCTCAGCAAACCGTTACAAATAAACCTAATGGGAATCAACAGGGTGCCCAGAAAAGTAGCAATGATAATAATAGCAATGGCAAAGATAATAATGGCCTTTCTAAGTTAGAAAGTGAATTCATCAAAAGCCTGAAAGCTCAGTCATTTCAGGGTGGATCTGACGTCCAATCAGGTAAGTATGCGTACATCATTTTTTTTCATAAATAAATAAACCAATGGAATATTTTTTTGTGATTCCAAAATGGTCATCATGTTACTTTCGTTGGTTATGCAGAAGAGCTTTCACCTCACACTGCAGGAGCGGGTGCAGTCTTCATCTTTATCCTTGGTCTCGGAATGTCAATCGTAATGGCCATTATAGTTGGCTGCAGACTCCGACGTGTGGGAAGGAGGCAAAGAGGAAAGAACAGACTTGATCCGGATTATCTAGTCGATGGGATGTACTTGTAAATGGGTTTTCTTATATGGAAATAATAGTGTGATACAATGAGAATTACTATGAACCATTGGCGATTATAATTTCTTTTTTCATTCACGTGTAATTCTATGCAAGTACCTACGTGTCTAGTCTAGCGCATAGTGTGTAGCTGTAGCATAATGTTGTAACTGGCTATTAATAAGTAGAAAGATCAGTTTCTATATAAAATCGAATCAAGTGTTAAATTTTGAATCAATGTGATTTGAACTGAAGTCATCGTGTTGTAAAAGACGACTGAATTCCTTAAATCAACATAATAAAATAAAAAATTGAAGTCTTCAACATTTTATACTCTTGTCTTAATAATATTACGTAGCTTGTAGTCTGAATCTTTAACTATTTTACGTGAAATATTGAAGGCGAAATAGATTGGCTAGGCAGTTGAAGTAGTATGATGACAATCATTGTCTCAACTCAAGGTTTTCTTCACAGATATTGAAGCGATAGCTTAAAGTTAATAATATGATTAGGTGGTTCTGATTCTGTATAAAAAATAAAATTGAGAGACCAAAAATTTTAAATGCTATTAAAACACCGCATCGACACAGTTTGTAATGTAATGTGGAAAAAGGTAATTTTTAGCTTATCTAACGGTAGTGTTAAAGTCCTTACAATTAGCAAAAAAGCTAGAAGAAACGAGGAAGAATTTGGTACACGCATTTTTAAATATAGCTTATCTAATATTCTGTGTGTATGCAAAACCATTTTCGCCAATGGCTTTCGATGTAAAAAGTCAATTAAAAAACTTAAAGTAGGATAAATTAGTGGTTTTTATTTCTACCCGCATTTCAATAATCCGCCAACAAATCATTATTCGAACAACCCTTCATTAATTATTTAACGTAATAATATAGTTATAGTAAGTTGCAGCAACAATTAAAATTAAAACCAAGTTGTAATCAAGGGAATTAATAATAATATGAAATAATACAATTTTCGAGAAAAACGTTTGAGATACTTCGCGTCATGATTAAATTACATAGCTACTTCCATTAGCAATGGTAAATCTTGTAATAAAAACAACATAATGTACTTATTTCTTTGCGTATACTATTTCAGTTCGGCTCAATAGTTTTGCATTAAAAATGTACGAAATTTAACCATTATTAAAGGATTTCTTTTTAGAATTATTATTATTATTGAAACAGAAACCTACTTCATTTCTTGCATCTTTTCCGATTCATTACATTACAACTAATCTCACACTGAAATGTTTAACTTTGTGAATTATTTAAGAAATCCATAACCTAGCCACCTAGGGAATAATTCACTTAACATTGCATCATGTTCTTTTAACCTATGGCAAATTGTTAATTACCTCATGTTTAACCTGAATCTGAATATTTACTGGCAATAAGTGCTTGAAACATCAAGGCCGTATTGCTGTCTTTATACGGTTACCAATCGCGTCTAACAATGTTTTAAAATTTCAAAAAGTTTGCATACAAAAGTCCATAAGTAGTATTTGCATATGACAAAAATACAGCGAAAGTTGAAGACAGCAAATGTGCGCAATGAATTGACTAGAAAGCAAGACCTGATTTGAACAGAAATGCATTGTAAATGTATTGGTAAGATTGGTAAGTAATAGATTTTCAAAATGAGTTGTTTTGAGTATATGTCCAGGCAGAATATGATTTTAAAATAAATATGTACGACCAAATAAAAAGAGATACATGAAAATACATATTAAATTAAATACGTGAAAATAATTTAGTTTATATATAGCAAGGAGTTAAAAGTTATTTTACAACATTTTGCTGTTGGATATTAAATCACTAAAGTACTTAGGTACACACCTAAAATTTTAATTGGAGCTGAGCTGGGTCTTATCACGGACTATGATATACATGAAGGAATCTCAACTTTTTAATCAACAACGAAAGATTAAAACTTTGGTATAAAGATGATGATGCATAGTTAGACCTGCATAAATGTCGAAACACAGTGTGTGTGTTGAGTCTCTGCTTCACAAGTCATACTTTGGAGGTCCTAAAACCAAACAAAAATTACTTTATAAATAATTTTACAAGAAAGTTTAGGAAAGTAAGTTTTGGCAAAACATTGCTTGATGAAAACTTGCCGCGCATTTTACATATATCTTAAATTGGAAGTGAACACCTTGACTTTGGTTCATCAGTAAATCAGATTATTTTAAAGGAATTATTTATGAACAAAGTTGTAAAGTGCGCGGTGTAAGCACTTGATAGTGTTCGTTGATGTAAGCTCTAGAGTAAAACCTTTTCTAAACTGCTTTCTAGAATTTCCCACAACTCCATCATCATTTTTTGGACTCAGCTCGATTTTTCAAAGCAGCATATAGTTTCAAGGCCTCTTCATATTTAACTTGTCGGCTATACAGATATAGTACGTATTCGATAAGAAACGTTAGTCTTTCACTTATCACATGTCTAATTGTTTATGCCAGCTAATACTTAGGCCTACGAAAAACCCGAGAAATAATGACAATGTAAAATAAAATATAAAGTTTTTCTTGATGTATCATAAACAAGCACACCTTCTGGGCCACTGGTGATCACGATCAGTTAGAGGAACATATATAAACCCCAAACAGACTTCTTTTTGTCACTTCTCCATTCGGCAGTTTATCAATCTATATAGGCATTCAGAGGAAAAAATTGTTATTGTGTACTTTATGAAGATTGATAATATTGTTTTTAGCCCCTAAATATTAACTACCTGCTGTTTAGCATTTAGTCTACACATAAAAACTTTTGATGGTGAGCACTCTAATATAATATGTCCAAACCTTTACCTATAAGCGTAAGTCTACCGGACTCTAAAAGATTTGCATGGTGTTTTTTCACGTTTTGAATGGACATATCTACAAGCTCTGGAATATGATCTATACCAACTACTCGTCCAGATTACGGACTCTAAAAGATTTGCATGGTGTTTTTTCACGTTTTGAATGGACATATCTACAAGCTCTGGAATATGATCTATACCAACTACACGTCCAGATTCTCCAACCTACAAAGAAAAGATTACAACATTTTAGGTTAATTTGAATGTGGGCGTACCGTTTTATTCAACCAATGCGATTTTAATATTTATAACCACGCACCATCAAGGCCATACAAGCAGTCAAATATCCAGATCCTGATCCAACATCTAAAGCTCTTGCTCCTTCTTTCAAATGTTCCGATAATACTTCTAAAGCATGAGCATGCTTTTGGAACATTAAACAACAAATAAAATGACTTAATTAAATTAAATAATACCCAACATTATAAAAATAGAGTATTTTACGAATAAATACCATATGTGGGGCACTGATAGTTACTCCAAAGCCAATACTTTGGGGAGAATCCTTATATGGATAATTTTTGCAATAACTTCCTCGGTCCACTGCTCTCAGCGCTGCCTCTACTCGAGGGCTCTTTACTATTCCATTAGCTGAAAATATAAATGATTTTCAATGAGTTTCAAAATACTATTTTACTACTTTTTATTTTAAAACTCTTGTTTTTAAAGTTGTCTGTGTTGTGTCATCAACTTACATTTCAGATTGCTGATCATGTCATCCTAAAAAAGAAAGAAGATTACAGTATAACTTCCGAATAATTGCACCCCAGCGGGAATTTTAAATTAGCAATTATATGGAGACCCTATAATTGAGAGACTCTCCATATAATTGCTATTGAATAGTTACTCCAAAGCCAATACTTTGGGGAGAATCCTTATATGGATAATTTTTGCAATAACTTCCTCGGTCCACTGCTCTAAGCGCTGCCTCAACTCGAGGACTCTTTACTATTCCATTAGCTGAAAATATAGATGATTTTCAATGAGTTTAAAAATTACTATTTTGCTACTTTACTATTTTAAAATTCTTATTTTAAAAGTTGTCTGTTTTATGTCATCAACTTACATTTCAGATTGCTGATCATGTCATCCTAAAAAAGAAAGAAGATTATTTGGAAAATTATCAAATAAATGGGGTAACGACAAAGAAGTAGCAGGATTTATCGCTGCATTTTAACTTGTACATAAAAACGTAAACTTACATTATCCTGACCATGTGAACGCCACGCCATGACTGGAGTGGAGAAAAGTGACCTATATGCTATCAAACTCCACAAAATAATTGGGCGGTGACGAGAAACGATTACCATGAATTTAGTAAAAAGTCCTGTTAAAACAGCAATAAATCGGGTCAGACATCGTTGATTTACTTTCTTCAATAGCATAATATAATGGCATTGCAAAAATTTAAAAACATCAGACTTAATGGACTACTGACAATACGGATTCGTATATACGCATTCGTTTAGCATTTTCGTAATTGCCACATGAAAACTGGTTCAGAATAAAAACTGAAAACATGGTCAAATTACCACTTATTACAACAAAATGCATTATGGCAACTGATTCTGCAAAGAGAGACATCGAAAAGCCCAAAGTTTCTATCATAAAGCTTTTAAACTGTTACCGTTACCTCACCTTTATTAACTTTTTAATAACTGGACTGAACGATAGCGCACACACAGTCGAAACAGTTCACCTTTAAATATCCTAAACAGCAGCGCAGTTTCAGATGATGCCTACTAACAGCACGTTAGCGAATACAACCAAAACCAAAATATTTATCATCTTGATCTTGAGCACCGCGGGATAGCTTCATATGAAATGTGGAAACTTGAGACTATCTATGTGTCCCTCATGTCTTTATTTGCCCCATTCTAGTAGCGCATGAAAGCCTAGTGAATGAAAGAAAGAAAGGTATACGCTTGAAAAACGAACAAAGAGTTATGCGTTCAACTCAACTATGTAACTTTGGTTTTGCTTTTCCTTTTGCTCAAAGCGCATGAGCACAATTATTACTTACAAGAAGTTTCGAATTTCAAACTTTGCTTTCTTCTTTGGGAAGTTTGATTTCCCATCGTTCATTTCCATTCCATTTGTACTCTACGTGTCTACTTTCACTGCAGCTTTAAAGCTTGTTCAGGTCTTCAAAATTTGAATTTTCCAGTGTGGTGAACAAGTAATCGACCTACAATTCAGATTCATCTTCCAGCAATATCATCAATTTCATTTAAAATTATATCAACCGAATAAACTTGGTGACAATGGGTGGGGAAAATGATCAATTGGGTGCCGAAGTCATGGACGATAGCGACATTTCGGAGAAAGAACATTTCGAAAGTTGAAAATGTGGAAGAAGCTTCGGTAAGCCTTCGAACAGTATAATTTTCTTTTCAATTAAATTGAAGAAGATCATAAATGTGCGTGAATCTAGAGAAGTCTCTGATTTGTCCCTATTGTTTTGTTTAGAACAATTACTACAACAAACTCATCGAAGAGCTGTTTGAATTGCGACAGAAAGTGTCCCAAGAAAAGCTTGTGAATCGGGAATTGAAAGCAATGAAGTACAATTTGCAAGGTGAGTACAATGATTGAATTGTATTATGAATCATAAAAATTAATAAATTGTGAACAATGTTAATCGCCTTGCTTCATCTGTCAGGTCGCATTGAATCCTATCGCCAACGTATGGATGATCTTGGTTTGGAGGAACTTCAGAATAACATGACCAAGGCAAAAGAAGAGCTGAATTCCGCTAAATTAGAATTAGAAGAATTGAACCACCAGACGTTAACGACTAGGTAATCTTATCCTGTGGCTTAAACTGTTAAGTATTATTTTGTTTAAATAGTAGGCGATTTAGATTGTATTTGATCCTACATTTGTATGTCCTTGACATACAGTCTTCATTATCTGGCTGTCATCAACAGTTCCACCTCTGAATTCGAGGACCTTCGGTTCGAGTACAAGGTACTTATGTCTGTTAAATATTTGCATTTAGAAATCGAAAGATATAGAGATGGATTTGAAGTCTATAAAGATCAAGTAAGTTATGAAAAAAATAATTGTTTCGACAGAACGCTGCCAGCATTAATCGCCAGTTGTCTTTGGAAAACGATCGTCACGATCAGTTGAATGGGAGGTGGAATAAGCTTCAAGAACAGATCGACCGAATTGAAAAGGCAAAAAAAGATTTGGAATCGAATTTGCTCTGTCTAGAAGGAATTAACATAATTAGGTAATTTGATTAATTAGGGTGTAAATGTTTTGGAATGTAAATGTCATATCTTATTTTCCCTTCTGAAGAGACGATTTAGCTGTCGATGCTGAAAAGACAAAGCAGAGAAATTCATGTTTTACGCTATCAGCTACAAGACTTGGAGAAACGTTTGAAGCGTTCATCGTCGACTTCAACTCCGCCCTAGTTAGTGAATTTGCCATTTGATCGGCAGTTTTCTCCAAATTGTACTTTAAGCATTTATATTTTAATCGCAAACATCGCAATTGTCTTCTGCCAAATTGATTTTGTTATCAGAAAATTTTTTCGCTCCTATTACCAATTTTCGTTTGTTTTACTTATTTAAACGATGCCCTTAAATTCAGCAAAATGTGTCAGGTATTTAAAAATTTAGCTAATATTAATAATTCATTTATTTTTTCCATTTAAAGCGAACCTAAAGTAGGTTTATAACTTTCATTTTACTGATAATTGTTAATGAACTCAGCGTTTATGAATTCGAATTCTAATTATTAAAGCAACGTATTTAAAATATAAATTAAAAGGCAGAATCACAACTTTATTGTTACAAAATTCATCATGCGAAATGCAGATAGAAACCAAATTCATAACGTTATAAAACGTGCTTAATATTATAAATCTCGCCTTTCATATAATGTGATCATTTTATTTTATTATTTTATTTAACCCGCACGTCACTAAACTGTATTTTTTGGCTTTGTGTTCAATCGCAAATTCAGTCAATCAAATTCAAAATATACATTGCTGTGTGTTTAAGGCTAATTTCGTAATTTCATTATGAAGTCAATTCTTTTGAGTGATGGAAAAACAAAAATATTGAGTATTAGCCACCTGCAAACATGGCCGGAGGATAAATAATTCTTTCAACTGGACCCGAAAGTCTCTGCGTAGCTCTCTGGAATGCGTATCATCAACATAAGGATTAGTTTTGCTGGAGGCACCCTGCTTACATACAATTATCTTTTTACTCGAATAAACAGCTTCAGTTGGCCATTTGTGGCACATGCACAAAGCAATAAATAACAAAGTACCAAAACCAGCATAATAAATCCGACTTCAGGAGGAGTAAGAAAAAATTTACTATGGCCTTATCGCACTACTACGCATAACTGACTGACGCTGCTGCTGTTATACATAGATATTATTTTCGCTTTGGGGTAGAAGAATAGATTTAATTCAATTTACATTTTCAACAAGCGTCTCTTGAAACGAAGGGTTTTGCATAGCTACTTCAAAGAATTAAGGCAAAATTTCCAATTTAAATAAAAATCCCCGAAGCATGTTTTGACTATTCGGTCACAGAAAAAAAAAAGATTTTCGAAAATCATTTAATTTTTCAGAAGAATGAATTCCTTTACTTGTTTTTCTCTTCTCGGCTATCATCATAAAAATATTGTCCTGTTCTGTCTGATGCATTTTTACTGGTATTTTATCTTCAGTTTTTTTCTAAGCATTTCGTTCAAGCCAGGTAACAGAAAAAAAATAAAGGTCACTTGCTCTTTAAAATGCATGAGTCAGAAAAAAATGTAAAAGAAAATGGACGAAAAGGAAAAAAATGTTTGGCTGTAAAAGTTGGGTATAATAACAAACGACTTGACTTGGGTTTGGCCGATACTGCCACGACAAACGACGGTACAAAATATACTCAGGTAATTTAGCTGCACATAAGAAAATGCAAGAGAGAAAGGAGACAGCTAGCACATTCCAAAAGGGTAGGCATAAAATATTGTCTTGTTTTGTGGTTTATTATCGTCATTGTTATGTTGTCCTGCTGTCCGCTAAGATAGATTTAATACCATTTCTTCACCACCGGCCGGATCATGATCCGACTATAACTGACAACAATAAAAGCCAAAGCCCAAGGAATTTTATTGTCTGATACGATGCAGGGACTTGTTGGTCACAGGGTGAATGCATTTTTAGTAATGTTTACTCTATCGCTTACATAATATTTTTTCTGTACATAAGCAATGAGAATTACTACATTTAAAGAATAAAATATGTTAACCCTAAAGTGGCAACTGTCTTATCGGTTTACTTCAAATACTTGTTTTTAGCCTCGGCTCTTTTAGCCTAGTATTTTGAATTGCTTTAAACAACAGTAAGGTTGAGCTTAAGGTGTCCCCAAGAACAAATTGATATAAATCCAACAAACTTTTCCTGCGACAAATCAGACTATTTTTTTATGTACTTATTTACTAAATTGCTTCCTCAAAACAGTCAGAGATGACTCTCAGAAACAAAATTTTAGTTTGTGTCAGAGTTCAAATACATTTAATCAATTTTTGTTAAACATTAATGATGCATATTAGCTAATGAAGACCCCGAACACTACGTTTTTACTTCGAATGCTATATTTTGTATTACAATTAAAGTACAAGTTTAAATAAAAATATAATAATAAAATATGCAGGAGAACTTATAATTTTCTTAATCACTTAAGTCTGATGAAATCCAGGTCTTTTTTGTCTCAAATTTCCTCATGCCCAGATGAACCTTTGAATCGTGCGTGACATGACATGACGATCTCAGTCCTTAAAGTGAGTACTTTGCAGTAATGGAATCCATTCCCTCCAGAAACTGATTTTGAAGACCTATGGCTGGTATTGCCTATATAAAGAAATACCTGGCACTTATGTTGTAGTAGAAGCAAGTTTAATGTGTATCTAATGTGGCTTTACACAAGCATGTAATATAATTTTACACCGCATTCCACAAAAAGCCATTTCTTTAAAATGGCTTTTGTATGTTGAAGAAAATGCATATAAAGCTGAGTAATGACTACTACTCATACCTCTCCCTCTCTCTCTCTTTTCGTAATTTAGGTTCTACCTAATAATCCCCTTGTCAATAATCCCCCTGGACAAAATCCCCCCCTCAAT